>PVIW01002888.1:0-19287 GCA_004026585.1 Noctilio leporinus | reverse complement strand
AAAAAAAAAAAGAATCACATTATAAAGTCAAGTTGTAATCAGCATCTCCCCTTCAAGGTGCACAGGAGAAGTGCGTTTTAATCTGGGATAGGAGCAAGCAGCATTGTGTCTCATCAAATAATCATTCTACACGGATTCATCAGTGCAGGAGATGATGATGTGGATGCTGAGGAAGAGGAGAAGGAGAAGGGGGAGAAAGAGAGCTAGAATTGGGTTGAACAGGATCTAAGATTATTGGAAAAGGTGTCTATAAAAGACAAGGAGGGATGAAGACAGGCTTAAAAGAATATTTTTACCTTATAAGAAAAAAAATACGTAATAGAAACCTAATTTTTGCGTGTGCGCGCATGCACACACACACACACACACACACACCCACACCCCTATCATGGAATTGGCTGGTGGAGAGGCAGTTTTTAACCAGCTATTTCACCATAGCCTCTGTTAGGAGTAAAAGTGCTGCTAACATTAGGCCTTTGCTCTTGGCAATCATTCTTCTTTTTAATTTTTTTTGGCACCATAGAAGTGTTTCCATAAATAGTGCATTTAATGGAGTGTGTTACTTTATTACTGTCAGCTACCATAACAGTAGAGGAAAAGTCAATAAACACGAAAGCTAAGATCTGAACATAGAAGGCTCCAAGTCCACATCCTCCATGAACTTGTACACTTAAGCTGTTTAACCTTGTTGTTCTCTCACCTGTGAAATTCTCAGCTTTTGGGGTGGTGAAGGCACCCACTTCGGTGCCTGACGGATAGTAGATGCCCAACCAAATTTAGGACATGTTTATTATTATGGTGGCTGTGTGGTAGACTTTCAAAGCCAAGTGTCCCTTCTGTGTCACTAAGATGTGAATGCCTGGCTTAGGGGCTGAGACCTGCCAGGGCTGTGGGTATTAGCCCTCATGTGCATCAAACCCACGCATGGCATGTGATTCTCTGCCATGGAATAATTGGAAGTCATTTGCTCAGCTACAGCAAGGAATCCAGTGTAAAAGAGGAAGTAAAACTAAAAAAGGCATAAGTATGTGAGAAAGTTAGCAAATCAGAATAATGGTGGAGCAAAATAACTCGTTCCTGTTCCCTGGCTCAGTGTGGATGCAAATGCGTATCATTAAGTCAGTCCCCAATACAAAGGCAGCTAGCATAACTGTTGCATCAAACATTTACCCAGAGCCAAGAGCAAAATTTTTATTATGTTTTTTTATAAGTTTGATTTACTAACCTTCGGTGCAATCCTTATTTTTAGAGGTTGGCTCGTATTTTTAATTTGTTTTCTCTGAAGCACTGAATCCTTACTCAGGTTTCAGCTGTCCACTCGGTTCCTAATGGCAGAGCAACATTGAAAAGCATAATTACATTTCCTAATTATGTGTAATTAGGCAAAACCCAGATGATGTATTCAGTGTGCTCTCAGAATAGCCAGGGGTCAAGGACGTTGGAATTCAGTAACATTTTTATAAATAAGCCAGTGTGTTTAACGCTGGGGTCCAAGGTAGCGAGCGCTGGGTGCCTTGTAGACCCACATAATGCTTGAAATGCGTCGTATTCTGTTTAGCCAAGTAAAACTATCCCTGGTTCCCCACCTTCATATCCTACCCCTCTTTTTAAAACCAGGGTGTAGATGTGCTGTTCGTAGCCCAAGAGAGGCCCTCTAAACTCAGAACCATAAAGTTCTGCTTACTGACAGCCTAAGTGATATTTATTTTTTTTTAAAGCTTAATCCTTTTGAAACATGGAGAAATAAACATATCCTCTTATCTTCCATATGCCTGGGACAGGAAATAAATTCTTATTTTCCTGCGGTGTGGGACCAGCGGGCTACAATGAATAATTCGGGCCGTCTCGCTGAAGATAATAGGGAAGCCTTCTCTATTACCAGTGATAATTATGAATCTCATAATAGAAAACATCCCGAGCCCGAACATCAATCAAGGAAGATAAACAATGGGAAATGATAGGTATACAAAAGGGAAAATGGCAGCCACACGTACGGAGGGCAATACCGCAGGATTCTGGCGGGTCATAAATCATCGAGTCAGATCATTTCCATGCAATTAATATCCTCAAATTAAAACATTGGTGTTTAAAGAAAGATTTTTGCAGACTGTTCAGCTGGGCAACTGGCCACCTTACAAGATTCATCCAGGAACCCCAGAGCCACCCTCCGTCCTGAGCCTTGCGTTTCCCCAGCCAGAGCTGGGTGGATCCCTGGCTAACAATGTCACCGTGTGAGCTGGCCCAGTGACCTCATTCCAGTTCACCAGGGACAACCAACCAAGAGGTCAGAGCTAGTGGTGGCTGACCCTTGGAATCCTCGGCCTTGGCAGGACAACAAAGGCTTGCCTGTTGAAGCGGGCAGACTGACTTTCTTTACCAACCTCAAAGACTGCCCTCAGCCATGCGGACACAGCCCCGTGAAGTGCTTGGCAAAGCTACCGACAAATGGGAAACCTTCCTTCAGAAGGGTCATTGGCTCCTCCTATTTAAAAGCCCAGCTTTCATGCACTTTCTTCTTACCTCGCTGTCATTTTCATCAAGTCCCAAGGTACATGGATGGACTTTTTTAAAGAAAAATAAAGGAATCTATTCCTGACCGTGAGAAAGCACTGCCTGAGAGTCTGCTATTGCAGCCCAAAATGAAGTTTACGACTGCTCAGCTAATTTATTTACCGAATTATGTGCAAAGACCGGAAGATCTCCAGCCTTCCTCACCTGAGTCTGCGTACAGAAGCCCGCAGCGTGTGGCCCGTTCTGACAGGAATCAGATGGACTCTCTCCAGTTCCCCCCTTATTTAGGAGTGGGCTGGAGATTTGAGTCAATTGTCAAATATGTCCTAAAGGCCACAGAATGTGCTCATGGATTTTGTTTTATAGGCTTAATATAATATTTTATAAAACATATCTTTAAAGAAATGCATGATTTTCTCCCCAAAGCAAGGGTTTTCCCATGCCATATAATTTGCTAAGTGTGGCTTTGCTACGTTATAGCCTATAATTTAAAATCAGCTTCCACAAGGCAAAAAATAACTCCAAGCTATGATTAAGTAGGTAATGGACAAGGGAACTAATACCCCCTGAAGGATGGCCTTCCAGACACTCATTTTAAGTGACAAAATGGTTGAAGGTTGAAATGTGTAGTCCTGTACTAATTTACCTGAGTTGTGGGGAATCAAGAAAAAACATTAGAAAATGGCATAGCTGGGCAGTTAGGACTCGGCTGAGCGTGGATATTCTTCATGTACATTTTAATGAGCCTGTGCCTCATTTTCCCCATTTAAAGTAAATGGGTTTATGCCTAATTGTACCACCACGTTTTCCCATAAAATAATTCTTTTGGAAGGGATGTCCTAGTCCAGTCTTAACCAATTCTGAGAGGGCGGCTAGTGCAGTGCGGATGGGGAAAGCACAGCTTTGTAGAAAAAGCATAGACTTTGGAATCAGGCAAAAACGAAGTTTGAATTCAAGCAGCCGCCAGGAGCTGTGACGTGGGGAAAGTGCAGTGTTTTGTTTTGTTTTGTTTTGAATTTTTTGTTTTGAAGTACGTTTCGACTTACCAGAAAGTCACAGAAACAGGTAGAGAGTTCCTGTATACAAGCACCCTTGATTCATACAGCTTCCCCTAGTATTAACATGATACATTTTCCACACTAAGAAATTAACATTGATACAGTGCTATTAACTCAACTCAGTTAAGCAATACTCGATTTGCATTTCACCAGTGTTTCCACTAATGTTCATTTCCTGTTCCAGGATTTAACCCAGGGTTACACTCTGCATTTACTGTTATGTCTCCCTGTCTCAGCTGTGTGGGTCTGAGACAGTTTCTTGGTCTTCATTTTTATTATTTTTTTATGACCTTTACACTTTTTGAAGGGTCTGGTTAGTTGCTGTGTAGAAAATCCTCACTTTGGGTGTATCTGATGTTTTCTTCTGATTAGATTGCCTTTTAGGCAAGAATCCCCAGAAACTGTGTGCCCTTCTCAGTTCATCGTATCAGAGGGTACATAGCATGAAAATGTCTTTTTACTGCCAATGTTAATCTGCTTTCTTTCCAAAAGTGTTTTCTGCCATATTTATGCACTGAAAGTTACCCTTTCACCCTTTGTAATGGATAAATATCTTGGGGGAGGTACTCAGTCTATTTCTCCTCAAATTTTTATCCACTAATTTTAGTATCCATCTGTAGGCCTTGCCTGCAACAATTAATGCTATGGTGTTCTAATGGTAATTTCCCACTTCTCATGATTTCTGCATTTGTTCATCAGAATTCTTCTCTATGGAAGGGTATCTTATCTTCTCCACTTATTCTTTAAATCATTTATTCATTTATATCAGTATGGAGGACACATGAATATTCCTTTTACTCTGTCGGTCATAATGCATGTGATACTGCTGCATATTTTGTTGCTCAAATTGTCCATCTCTGGCCACTGGGAGTTCTTTTATGTCGGCTTCTTGTGCCCCTTCTTCATGCCCTGTCCAGTTCGGAGTACTTCCTTATGTCTTAGCACGGCAGAGTGCCACAGGCTTATCTTGTGTGTCACCCCAGTCTTGGTTCCTTGTATTGGAGAATGGTATTTAGAAACCCCAGTTTGGGTGCTAGTTGTGCTTATTGTTACAGGGGTATCATTGCTTCTAGGGCTTTCAATGGACCGAGTTTGGAAATATGGATATATGTACTAACTCATGCTTGCACACATGTATCTATTTCTATATCTGTTAGTGTATATTACATATTTTAATATCTTTAAGTAAATTGTATTATTTTTATATATTTGTAAGTTAAGCATATGTAATGTATACATATATGTGTAAGTATACATATCTGTGTGTATCTACACACACACTATATTTGAAATGTGAGTTTGTATGTGATTCCAATCCAGTCCAACTGGGTTTAGTGTTTTTCTCTTGGGGTTGCTTTTTTTTTTTTTAAAGATTTTATTTCATTATTTTTAGAAAGAGGGGAAGGGAGAGAGGCAGGGAGGGAGAGAGACATCAGTGTATGGTTGGGGTTGTTTTTTTAATCATTTTAAGGTTACTTTTTTCAAGATGCAAATAATAACCACATTTTAGGTTTTGGAGACAATATGGTAGTTTGTAACAATAGTAATTGTTAAAAAAGAAATAGTTCTTTCCTCCACTGCATTCACACCCATCCTATATGATGGTATTCACCCTCCCAATAAGAGGTGGAGTCTTTTTCTCCACCACTTGACTAGGGTTGACCAAGTGACTTGCGTTGGCCATTGGTACTTTAAGCAAAGATGGTACAAACACAAGCATGACAAGCATTCGGCTATTGGTGTTTACTTCCACCCCAGAGACCACAACGTAAGTCTGCCTGAGGATGAGAGGCCACATGAAGGGAGACTAGGTATCCTAATGAATAGCCTGCCAACCTCCAGGCACATGAGTGAAGCCGTTCTAGAGTCTTCCAGCTACCAGCCAAGCCACCAGCTGACCCCAGACACTCTGCTGAGCCCAGCAGAGATTGTCTCCACCAGAGAAAGAACCCAGCCCATCTATGCACTGAATCATGAACTTTGCATAAGAAATGGTTATTGGTTTTTACCCACTGAGTTCTGAGGTAGTTTTGTTAAGCAGAAAATGCTAATGAATATAGAAAGGTTAGAGTTAATGTATGAAAAAACAAGTAGCCCAGTGTCTCTTCTGTAAAGTGGGCTTTCAGTCAGGGCTGGTTTTAGTGATTAATGTTGTTATTTTTGTGAAAAATTTCAAGTTCTGTTTGCCCCCTCACACCTCCTCAACCAATCTAACTAAACGAAGTGTGTTGGCTAACTATTGGAATCAGTCCTTTGACTAGATCAGCTCCCTCAAAAAGAGCCACCATTGCCCTGGGTGGGTGGCTCAGTTAATTAGAGCACTGTCCGGTGCACCAAAAAGGTTGTGGGTTTGATTTAATCACAGCACATACCTAGGTTGCAGGTTCAATCCCCAGTCAGGTCATGTACATGAGGCAGCTGATTGATAGTTCTCTCTCACATCAGTGTTTCTCTTTCTCCCTCTTCCTTTCTCTCTCTAATATCAATAAGCATCTTGGCATGGGAATTAAAAATATAACCACTGTTTAAGTGTGAGGTTTTATGTACTCAGTTCACACTACCTTAGTAGATTGGGGCATTAGGGAGAGCACTGTGGACCCTAGGGAATGGGACATCCTTTATCTGGTGTTGCCTAAGGGCCCGGGAAGCCTGACCTGGTGCAGAGAGGGGAGAGGCTGAGAGGCAAACAGAAGAGTATCTAAGCAGGCCAAATTTAGCCTAATTAACAGATTTGCCTAGGGCCGAGCCCGAAGCGGAAAGTGAACCTCCATTCTTCTGCTTCCCTCCAACCAATGAGGTAATGAAGAGGTTGAACCACTAGTTCTCAATCTCACAGAAAAGACTCAAAATAGATGGGAGTTAGACAAAGGGACCTGCACATCTCTTTTCTCTTCTAAGATTCAGTATTTCATTAATGACCTAAGGTACCTGTTTAGCATAGTTTTTTATCCTTGCAAACAAAGTTGGTGTGCTTCTGTTTCTACAAGTTGTGATCCTATTTCTATTTAACAGTGAAGTTGATGAGAAGCATTTACTGAAATAATTCACAAAGGCACATGTGCTTTGAGGAGCAGTAGCACAAACGGCTTCTACATTGCAGTGGGCTTGGTCACCCGAGGAAGGCCAGCGCTCCTGGCACAGCTGCCCAGCATCCGCTTGGCATCCACAGTGGACATAATCTGCATAGTAACTCATAAGGATGAGCCCCCCAGCTAAGCCACCCTGCATTCAGGGGCCAGTGCAGAGCTCTGTTGCCATTGGTAGTGTTTGTCCATGACCTCATGGCCACCAAGTCACCTAGTTTGAACAACTGTGAAATCACATGAAGTTTTCAAAAACTATGGCCAACTTTTGATATAGGTCTTCCTTGGACAACTTCATGACAAACCCCAATAAGTGTGTTTTTTTGTTTTTGTTTTTTCTTTCTTTCTCTTCAGGCTATATTTTTAATCTTGATTCCATGAACAAAGGAGAAAGTTTGCATTTTTTCCTACCAGATGCAAAGAACCCATTGAAAGTAGAGTGGGAACTTGACTTTCATTCTACAGAGGTTTTCATTACCAATTCCCATGGGTGTGTATAATACCAAACAGGAAATGACACACACACACACACACACACACACACACACTGGGTGTGTATAATACCAAACAGGAAATGACACACACACACACACACACAAGACATACTAATAAGAAGGAGGAGATAAAATAATACTAGCTAAAGTGTCAGTTTTGGTTAGTCTCATTCAAATTGCTCCCCCATTAATAGGTTTATTTTTACTTTTATAGCATTATTTATACTACATTATACCTGATACTATATCCTGAGGTTTTCACTTAACATTATAATATAGATATTTTCTCCTATTATAACATAGTCTATTAATGTCATAGATTGGCTAGATAAAAAGCTATCAAATGATGGTTCTTACAGTTTATCCACTGGATATAATATAATGGATATAGACAATATCCATTATTTGTAATTCTTTACTATTAAGAAACAATGTTGCATTGAAACTCTGGAATGTAAAACTTCATTTCCTTCTCCCCTATTACTTCAGATTCCTTATGGCCCCACCCTTACCTCATATTGACCAAAGACCATCACCATCTACATTCACTATTGTCGAAGGCTTAGATAATGATAAGCCTCACCCAGGACGTGCCTCTATCTGTTGTACCAGTCAGTGCCTAAAATTGGACTCAAGGTTCAATTTTAAAAAGAATCCACTCTTATTGGAACAAACATATTGATATTTGAGGTCTTTGAACCTCAGCTATCTTCCATAGTTGATCAATTGTTAGTGTCTATTTGTGGTATGGTGTTGAGTAGGCCTCTGATGCCATATTGTCTCAACATAGATTTTCTGTGGTCAATTATTAACATCAGTCGTGAATGAGGAATCAGAAGATGGCAGGCCCATACTTGCCACACCTCTTAGTATCCTAGTCTTGTCTGAGTAATGTTTTCTTTATAGTTCCTAAAGGCATTTTTCTTTTAATATATAAAATGTCAGTTATCTTTTGAAAAATGAGGACAAGTGTAGCCAATAAAGCCAGGTGACTTACTTTCTAAATGCTTGATGGGTCATATTTACTTTGGTCAGTTCATTGACAATATTGAACCTTGTCCCCCAGCTCACTAACTCAGAAATTAGATCTATTCACCAAGAGATCTTTCTTCCAGGTGAAGACTCACAACATTCAAACTCATAGAGGCTGATATATAAACCAGGTGTGAAAACAATAATTTTCAAAGAGGACTATAACTATCACATAGTTTGAAATGTTCTTGTTAATTTGACCGGAACAGTGTTTCCTTATAGGCAGAATTACGGGGACTGAACCAAGTAAAATTATGTTACTTGATGGGCAAGTGATTGAAGCAAAGATCAGTTGGCTGGGTGACCCAAATGCTTGGTTACCTCAGAAGATAACAAGCCTGCCTCTTTGACAATAATGATATATTGCACACTTGTTTAATGCCTGTCTCTCCTACTAGGATGTGCAGGCCTTATCTGTCTTACTCAGTACTTTGTCCACTGACCTTGGGCATGCCAGGCACATAGTAATTCTCTGTACCTACTTATTGAACCAGTAAGTCTCGATGTATCAGGTAACTCCAAATACAGAGTGATATTTTTTGTCCAATTGATCAACTTTAGGGGATGTTCAAACATTTTTGTACAAGATTTATTCATGTATTTTTACAAATAATATTTCATTTTAGAATATTGAAGTTTTTCTTCATCTCCAATTTTATGAAACAATTTTACCCAAGCGTTTTCTTTGCATGTTTAACGTCATCACTAAAACCTCTTTGGGAGCCATCTAATGGAGTTTTCCAGGCCTATCAGCTCTACTTCTTCCCCAGCCATTTAAAACATGGTGCTTTTTGAATCCTATGTAATGCTGGTCCTACAATCAAGGATGAGTTGGCCTGGGTGCCCTTGTATTTCTTCAAGGTAATTTTTTACTTTCCCATCTGACCCCCTTGGATTAATTTCCTTGCTGAAATATCACAGTGTAACCTTGTAACTTCCCAGTGGTTGGGCTGTCTAGGGAAAGTGGGGAAGATATCTTGGATTTCATGCACCTATGTGATCCCCTCCTACTCTGAATGGGACAGACAGGGGGAAGTGATAATAGCATGAATCTTAAGGATAAATGACAAAAGACTTTAAAACTTCAGTCTTGCTCTGAGTTACTCACTTGGTCGGGGTTGGGGTGTGGGAGCTGGATGCCATGTCATGAGGATGCCCAAGCAGCCCTGTGGAGAGGTCCGTGTGGGAAGGAACTCAAGCCTCCAGACAAGGACCACAATCAGCTTGCCAGTCATGTGAGGACATTGTCTTGGAAGTAGATCCTCTAGTCCCACGTAAGCTTTCAGCTGACTGCAGTTGAAAGTAAATGCAAGCCAGACTAATACAGTAGATAGTTAGACAAGCATGTGTAGAGCAGAAAAATACAAAATGTCATGAGGACGGAAAGTTCCAGGTGCCTAGCAATGGGCAAAGCTAGAGAAAACAACTGTTACAGGCTAGGACGCTGACCTAGGGTAACCTTTCCTCCCCTAACATGTTGCTAGTCATACAGTTTAGACCCCCTGAGAGGAGGAATAAGAGGGACAGAGAACAGCTTCATAGGCCTCCCATACAAACCCTTGCATGATCGCTCCCTTAGGCATTAAGCCCTCGGGAGACAAGGTTCCTGATCAGCATCAGATAATCTTAGGAACAAAGCCTCTGGTCTGTTGATCACAGAAACTGAGTTTTGGTCAAACTAGGGATAACATCTGGGCCTCAACTGTATTTCAGTTCTAAACCCAGAGAAACAACAGAGGCAGCCAATGTGATTCTAGGGCTGACATCAGGACCAGCTGCAGTGACTAATGCCCCCCTACCCTAGTGCCAACCAGTTGGTAGAGACCATGGTCCTGAAAGGGTAAAGGGTACCCCTGGAAAGCTGATGAATATTCTGTTGCATTCCTCCCCTGAAATTCTTGCCTTTAGGAAACAGATAAAAACCCTTATTAAGGCAAGGGGCCCAGTGTGTTCTCTCGCTCTCTCACTCTCACCCTTGCCCTCACTCCCTCTTCTGTATGTAACTCTACTTTCTTTCTCCTAAGCTCCAAGAGCTCTTCTTCTACCTCCATAACTTATTCCCTGAATCCATGCAGCCCAGCTGGCTCACTTTTCCTGCCTCTGTGACTCTCTCTCTCTAAATAAACTCTATTGCATTACAGTTCTTGGCCCTGAATTCTTAGCTGAACTCAAGAACTGAGGTCTAACTTCTCTGGTAACAAACCCATGCAGCTAAACTGTCCCTAAGTAAATAGCCTGAGCTAGTAAATACTTACTGTTAAAATGCTACATTTGGGGGTAATTTGTTACTCACCAATATTTAATATAGAGCCTATTTGCACTTCATAAGGATAAATAATCAAGCTTATTAACAATTAGAAGTTCCTAAATGGTTTCATGTGTTTTATGAGTTTAAAAATTACACATTTGGCACTGGCTGGTGTGGCTGAGCAGATTGAGCTCCAGCCTGCAAACCTAATGGTTTTGGGTTCAATTCCCAATCAGGGCACAGGCCTGGTTGCAGGCCAGGTCCCCAGCCGGGGGTGTGTGAGAGGCAACCTATGGATGTATCTCTCCCTCTAAAAAAGGGGCAAAAGAAGTTACACATTTGTGAATAGAAACTTTACTGAGTTAATAAATCCTTTTCCCCCTGTATCTATCACTTTCTGAGAAAGTTGTTGGTTACAGGCTTCCTTCTCATCTAGACAAGTTGGCGATTAGTCAGGTGATATAATTTCTATTTTAGCTCTGCCTAAGGTCGCACCCAGATAATTAGTGTTTTCTATCTTAGTTTTTTCATCTGTAAAATGAGACTTATTCATATAGTTACTCTGGGGGTTTAAGATACATAAGATATTTAATTCAGTGCTACACAGAGTCACGGAAAACACAGTGTAACTCCTAGGTGCTATTTCCGTTGTCATTTTCATTATTCTAATAACCATTATTTATTTAGTTAATCATAACCAAAATCCAGAAATCTACTTTCAGCCCACTTTCCCTAACCCAATTTGCTAACACCCCTTCCTGGTCTCCATTATTTATGAATCCTTTCAACTGTGAGGCAGACTCTTTGTATGTTCTTCTCATCAAGGGTTTCATCTAAAACCCTGCAATACTTTACCCTTCCCCAGGTGAATAGGAGGGGAGGAAGAATGCTTCTGAAGTCATTTAGCCTCCAGTCTGACAGTGGGATGGGGGTAAGGCTGGTTTCCTGTTTTGAAGCCCATTTTGTAAGCATATACCCAGATCCCAGGGAGGCTCATGGTGATCCCAGCAATGCCACATGTAGCCCTTGGTGTAATAAGTCAGCATCAAACCCCTCAGCAATAACTCTCCAGGTAAAAGGGACGCCGATGATCTCTCTATCATATGAAGATCCAAGTACTGATGCAGTGCAAAATGCTTTCAGTATTACGGATACTGAAGGCAAACATGTGCCTTTTTATTCCTGAAAGGATTTCCAGAGTATTACATTAAAAAATGAACAGAGGAAATGAAAAATAAAATTGTTTATTTATACCACCACCTAAAAATAGTCGCTATGATCACTTTGCTATATTCCTTTTAGGTTTTTCTCAGCACACGTACATAGTAGTGACTTTGCTGGACGCTTATTTTGTATCCACTTTTTTTTTCCTCAATTAAAACGATAAACATTATGATTCTTCTACACTTTTCAGATTGCTTATGATGAGTTTCTATTATTTCAGAATAAAAATTTATTTTAGAGAAAATGAAAAGATGTTACAGTATGGGTAACTTTATTATTTGCATGCAGTTGATCTAAAAACATTCCTTTGTTCAGCAAAATAAAACCCTTAAGTCTTTTAGCACTGAATGTTTGAAATGGGATCTAAGTTGGCACTGAATTTGGGAGATTAAGGAAACCCTTGTTTAGATAATATTGGTAGCTTTCTAAAATATTTATATGTAGTTAATATTATACTTCCTGTCTGTGCATCTCTAAGACTGTAACACCTCATAGAAAAGCAGTAAAAATTGCTGCATTGGGTTAAGATTAACCCCTAATGAAATTGTATTGGCTAATACTTGAACAGCTCTGGTTTTTTAATGAAACTTTAAATGTGCATTGTGGATTTCATTTTCTTAGTGAAATAACAGCTTCTCAGTTTGGAGTCTATTATTTCATTTAAAGGATCAGTACAATGTGTCCTAAATAAATCAGGACTATGATTGACAATCTACCTAGAGGGATTAGGCAATTGGGGGTGATGGCTCCCCCCAAACCCCAATTATTGCCTTTGTTCTTACAAGTGTGTTTAAATCTATTTCTGTTAATTTACAATTTGAAAGGTGGGTGAGGAGTGAGTTTGAAAAATAGATTACTGTCTTCATTAATACAGGTTTGACCTACAAAGTCTTCACGTACTTAATGATTAAAAACCAAAGTACTAAATAATAAATTATAAGAATTTATAGGAGTCATCATCTTGAAATTAGCTTACTGAATGTTCTTATTATAATAAATCTGAGTGGGTGTCTAATTTAGTGTTAGCTGACGAAAATTATATGTTGCGGGCAGGAAAAAATACACTTTTGTTTGAAGACAAATGCAGTGAGTTTAATCACAGGTGATCTGAAAGGCACCTGTCTTTCGCTATGTTCACTTCGCAGAAACTTGGGTGAAACTGGTTGAATGAAGCTCGATTCCAATTTGTAAATCTGGGGGACAGTAAAATTTCCCCAAGCCTTTGATGATGTTTGTGTTAACACTTCCTGTGCAGAGCTGTACCCCACAGAGACTGAGCTAACAAAACAGGGAAGATAACCTCTGTTCCCCACTTTTCAAGTCTGTATGGACCTTGAAGTTTTCTAGGTAGGAAGGTGTTCGGTTTATTAGAGGAGGGTGGAGGAAAGATGGATATTACCCATCTCGCCCTCTTCTGTGTCTCCTTCCCTTATGCTGCGTCTATCAGAAAGGATATTTCTAGCAGTGTGACAGTTACTTCCTGGGTCTTCACTCTGGGTGGGTCAGATCCTGTGCTCAGACCAGAGGATACAGGAATATTTAGGACTCACTCCTCACACGTAGGTAGCTCCCACCCTTTATGGAAGACAGACTTGGGAACAAATAAATTACAGAGAGCTTTGTATGGAAAACCAGGTGCACAAACAAGGCACCCAAAAAGGAAATGGCTACCTTTACCTCCAGTGGAGCAAGGTGGGTAATAGGGTAAATTTCTTCCAGGAAAAGAAAAACAAATAGGAGTTCATTATGAGGAGAGAGCATCCAGAAAAGAGGATTCGGCAAGTAAAAGGTGGGCAGGGATGAAACAAAATCTGCCTGGGCCGTGAAAAATACTATTCTGAGGTCAAAAAGGGGCAGAACAGAGTGATCAGTGATCAAGGGTAGTAAGGACTTGGGCTGTGAACACAGGGTGAAAGGCTGTGCAACACCCCTGGACTTTTTTATAGGAGGTGACGGGTACCGAAGGCTTTAAAACAGGATTGTAGTGACTTTATATTGAAGATGAAATAGAATAATTTTCTTCCAAGTACCATGAGAAACTGGCTTATAATACCGTGAGTTTTCTTCCCCAAATTTAGTATCTTATGAGATAGAATAAGAGGGGAAAAAATATGCACCTGTTCATGTATGCACATACACTTAAATAATTTACCCCATATACACAAAAAATTTCCGCAAATCTAAAAGAAAAATACGACCCTCCTAAATAAAGTCAATGAAGGGGAAATTCATTGAAGAAGATTGACAAACATGAAAAAAGTCTCAATCTTACTTTTAATTCAATGATATGGAAATTAAACAGTAAAAATAATTTTGTATCGTGACATTGACAGAAATTAAGATGACTTCTGTGTTGGTGAGTGTGTAGACTATAGAAGGGTATAAAAAAGAAAAGTTGTCCCAAATCTGGTCTGGAATAGAACCTTTTTGCATGATGTAATTCACAGCCTCATTCCTGATAAATTGCTTAAGGAATTTTTCTGATAAACTTTAATGGGATTAAGACTTGTTCTGAAAAATCAGTCGCCCATCTAGCCAGCTGACTGTCAGTCAAGAGTCTAGGGACCTTAAACCAAATGTTCTTTTTTTCTTTGTATCTAGCTTAACATTGACTATCTTATCACTCCATTTTCCTATGAAATGTCTCCACCAAGAATGAATCTTTGAATTGATCTGCTAGAAGCCTTTTCCCTGTAGCAAAACTGCAATAAAACTTTGATTCATGCTCATAACTAGACTTTCTAAAAAGTTTTTCTTAACAGGGAAAAGGACATACACTATTAAAAGGAGAATAAATTATTTTTTGGACATTTTGGAGAGCAAGTTGGCAGTTTTAACACAAGTTAAACATACCTTTTGATTAAGCAATTTCATTCTGAACCAGAAAATACAGAAATACTTGAATAAATGCCCAAGATCTCCCAATTAGGGAAGTCAGTGATCTTTTTTTGGCATTACATACATATATGCACACATGTTATTATAGGTTATATATTATACATACACACATTTACTTTCTTATTTATTTGTATATTATCCTTTGAATTCTGAATTCCTATCAATAGAGTAACGTTTAACTGATTTATCTTTTCCAAAGCTTTAAGCCTGCATAACATAGAAAGATGTTAAAGAGATGGCTATAAATAAATATACATGTTTGGAATATATATATGTATTCATGGGCCACACATATATATAATGGTTGCCCATGCTACAATATTGAAAAAAAGCAAATTGTAGACCAATACATCTATTATGAGATCTTGTTGGGTTTTTTTAAAAGAAAGTCATTCATGTACCTGAATGTTCCATGTGCATTTGCACAGTTTGTAATGTGATCTGAGATTGTAATGATACACATTAACACTTAATAGTGGTAATTCCTTAAAAGGAAACACAGGAAATGAGAGCGTTTCGTGGAGGAGGGAACTTTATTTTCTTTATGTGATTCTATCATGTTTAAAATTTTCCCCATTTGTGGAAATTAGGAAAAAAAAAAAAAAAAGAGCAAAAGATCTAATTTGTACAAATATAACTGATGAAGTGGCCCCTGGACACCCACACCCCACAACATTCTCATGCCAACCTAAGGTACAGAGACACGGAGACCCAGCCAGCCTTGCAGAGAGAAGCACAGTGCACTGACCTGGAACCACTTCCACTGATTCCAATGTTCGTTTCCCAAACAGAAATCTTGGGAGGAGGTTAGGGGAAAGGCAAGTGGAAGAGGCAGGAATAAATTTGATTTTTTTTCACCCCCTGCTAATTTCCACCCCTGCCCTTTTCTCCCCTTCTCCTACCCCCCAGCAATTTCTAATTAATTAGAAGAGCCGTGCCTTCCAGAAAAGAGCAGGCATCCCTTTGGGAATTCACCAGGAAGAAGTGGGTCTTGTCGTGTAAAGGAACACATTTTTTTTTAGTATTAAAAATTAATTAGAAATGGAATATGTTAAAGTTTATTTTTATCATTAGCACCCATTCCAGAGGGCCAATGACTGTTGGTAAAATTTCAGATTCTTTCTGTCATTATAGATTTGGTTTTAGGGTTCAACATTCTATGTACCAGTCCCTAAAACTCATAATTCTCTGTGACTCTGTTGAACTAGGAGAAGAAACAGTAATATTATACTAAAAAAAATGCCCAAAATGCCCACAGTCCCCTGTGTTGGAGAATATAACCGCTGAGAAATAGAACTTGATAGTAATTGATAGTTATTTTCAAAGGAAGAAAGTCAGTTTGGGAACAAGTTAAAGGGATGTAATATTGAAAATTCCTTTTTTGCTTTTTAAAAGACAATATTTGATACTTGCCCACTTTTTAAAATCTGAAAAACTGTTGAGAGAAAAATATCTGGAAATTGTTGAAAAAGTAGAAAAATTACATGCACTGTATTCCTGTATTTCCATGTTTTCTGGTCAACGTTATAACATCCAGTGCATGGCTAGAATTTCTTTCTGGTAGTAACATTTTGAGAATGATTTGGTTGTTGTTGGTTTTGGCTATTGTGTTAGTATATTAGTTGGTACTCTCCAGAGAAATAAAAGCAATGATATCTATCTATATAGAGATTTATTACAGGGAATTGACTCACATGATTATGGAGGCCAAGAAATCTAGATCCAGGGGAGCCAATGGTATAGTTCAAATCCAAGTCCAAAGATCTGAGAAGCAGAAAAGCTAGTGTGGTAAGCTCCATTTCATGTGTGGGTCAGGGGTAGGTGAAGACCAGTGTGCAGCTCACAAAAGGCAGAGAGAATATATTCCTCCTTCAACAGATTGGATGAGGACCCAATCTGTTGGGTGGATAACCACCCACATTGTGCAGGGCTGTGTGCTTTTACTTAGGCTATTAGTTAAAATGTTCATCATAGCCAGAAACACTTTTGCAGACACACCCAGAAATAATGTTTAACCAAATATCTGGGCACCCCATGGCCCAGTCAGCATGACACATAAGATTAGCCACCTCAGTGGTGATGTGAAGTAAAATTTATTATAGAAATAATGGGCCAACTACATATTCCCCTTGGTAGCTTTCTTTATCAATGAGGCTCATCAGACTCTTCAAGCCAAGTGTTCCTAACTATGGACCTTGAAGAAGAGTCCCTGGGGTGTCTTAGAAGCCTCTAAAATAATATGCAACATTATACCTTATTTGCACTTTTCTGGGAAGAAGGTCCTTGTCTTTCATCAGATCCTCTAAGGGCCCATTGGCCTCTGCTGATTTAATATCACTGCTTGAAGCCATCATTAGTCCTAGTGACCTTTCATCTTTCTGGCTGCCTTTTGTGAGGAGGGGCAAAAAGTGAATCTCCTGACTGCAAGTTTTATTCAGGCAGAGGTTAAGTCTATTTATTCACTCAGTATCCCCAGAGCACAGCACAGTGCCTTACACACAATAGGTATTCAATAAATATCTATTGAATCAACAAACCAACCAACAAGTGAATAAATAAGCAAATGGCTACTGTATTAGTTTCCTGTTGCTCTATCAACAAATTCTCAGAGATTAGCCATTGTAGTGCATTGATTGAATGGGAGCTTGCCAAAAGGCATATTCATGTCCCATAATTGTTATCAAATTATATGTAGCCTATTGCATCTGTTTTTTTTTCACTTAGCGTAATGTTTTCAAGGTTTGTCCATGGTTGAGGCATGTGTCAGAACCTTGTTCCTTGTAAGCTTGAATACTACTCCATTGTATGGGTATACAACTTGTTTATCCGGCCTCCTATGGATGGACATTTGTGGTATTTCTACTCTTTGATTAATGTGAATAGAGCTGCACCGAACATTTATGTGCAAGTTTCTACTCAAACAACTATTTTCAATTATTTTGGATACATGAGGCCTATACAGAAAAAATCCAACCATTGTTAATATAACAAGAACATAGCATCAGTGTAACCTGGCAGCCAAGAAGAGCAACCTGAAATGTGCATACATGAACAACACCACTGCCCTGTACTAGCCAGTGTGGGTGATAGATGCCATTGCGTGAGCATGTGTACTGTGTGGCCATCACATTCAAAATGACTGAGTAGAGCAACAAATCTGCATCAAATGTTTCAGTAAGCTTGAACATTCCTCTGCGGAAACTATTTGGATGGTTCAAACTGGTGATTGGCAGCTTCATCATGACAATGTTCCCACTCATTCATCGCGTCTCCTACAGAGTTTTTGGTGAAATATCAGATCACCCAGGTGACTCATCCCCACTACAGCCCAGATTTGGTACCCTGTGACTTCTGGCTTTTCCCAAAACTAAAATTGCCTTTGAAAGAGAAGAGATTTTGCCTTCAAAAATGACAAGATCAATAACAAAGGAAGAAAGGGAAGAGATTTCAGACTGTCAATGAGATTCAGAAAAATATGACAGAGCAGCTAGCTGATGGCAACTAGGAGAACTGTGTGAGATCCCAAGGTGCCTACTTTGAAGAGGACTGAGGTGTCATTATCCTATGTACAATGCTTCTTATATCTTGTATCTTCTTCAATAAATGTCTCTATTTTTCATATTACATGGCTGGATACTTTGGCCATCTAGGAATAGAATGGTTAGGTCATTTGGAAATTCTCTGTTTAACTTATCAAGGAACCCTCTTATTAATTTTTAATGCAGGATATTTAAGGGTTATACAAAACGGAGCTTTTTTACTTGACAGAATGTTTCTTAAGATGGAAATTTTCATACTTCTCAGGACCTCAAGATAAAAATAGCTGAAAGAATACTAATTTGATCTGGACTTGGAAAGAACAGACTCAGTAACACTCTGCCATGTCTGTCCCACAATACCTGACTTTCAGTCTCTCCATTTGGGTGGCAGTACAAGGTCACTTTTATGTCATCTTTGTGGACCTTTGCACATCACAGTATTTGAATGAGCATTGTCACCTGGAGGATGTGGTTTTATTTTGTTACTGACACTGGGTGACACTGGTTAACAAAGTTATGTAGGTTTCAGGTGTACAATTTTATAATACATCATCTGTATATTGCATTGTGTGTTCACCCCAAGTCAACAAATTATAAGACTGAAGAAGAAACTGAGGAAGATACAAATACATGGATGCATATATCGTATTTATGGATAGAATTAACATCACTAAAATGTCCATACTGCCCAAAGTAATCTATAGATTCAATCCAATCCTATCAGGATACCAATGGTGTACATATTTCACAGAACTAGGACAACTATTCCAAAATCTTATGTGGAACCGCAGACCTCAAATAGCCATGGCGGTCTTCTTTTTTTTTTTTTTTCTTTTAATTTTATTGTTGTTGTATTACATCCATCCCTTTTTTTCTCCCCTCTGTCCCCCTCCCCACCCACCCTTTCCCCCCAAAGTCAATCCCACCTGTTGTCCACGTCAATGGTTCCTTTATACTAGGTTCTTGTCTAAGCTGCTCCCCTTCTTTGCCTCTGCCTCCCCCCTCCCCCCTACCCCTTTCCTCCTGACCACTGCAGGCCTATTCCTTATATTCATACACTTGGTTCTGTTTTGCTTGTTGTTAGTTTTGCTCATTATTGTCCCGTAATGGGTGAGAACATATGATACCTGTCCTTCACTGACTGGCTTATTTCACTAAGCATAATATTCTCCAGTTCCATCCATGTTGTTGCAAAGGGTA
>PVIW01002887.1:0-193660 GCA_004026585.1 Noctilio leporinus | reverse complement strand
GTATTCATATACTTGGTTCTGTTTTGCTTGTTGTTAGTTTTGCTCATTATTGTCCCATAATGGGTGAGATCATATGATATTTTTCCTTCACTGACTGGCTTATTTCACTAAGCATAATACTCTCCAGTTCCATCCATGTTGTTGCAAAGGGTACAAGTTCCTTCTTTCTTTCTGCTATATAGAATTCCATTGTGTAAATGTACCAAAGTTTTTAATTAGCTTCACTCTTTGAAACCAATTTATTTTTTATATTTTAAAATTTATTTTAGAGAGGAAGGGAAAGAGGAGTGGTGTGAGAGAGGCAGACAGAGACAGAGAAAGACAGAGAGAAACAAGGATTTGTTGTTCCATTCATGTACACATTCATTGGTTGAGTGTTACGTGTGCTCTGACCAGAAATTAAGCTCGTCACCCTCGGTGTATTGGGATGATGCTCTAAGCCACCAAGCTACCCGGCCAGGGCCACTCAAGCAGGCTTTATCTTTCTTCTGTCAGGAATTGGGTGGGAAAAGAGGAAAAGAAATAGTGGGGTTGCTTGAGTTGGTTCTCCAGGGAAAATGTTTAGGAGCTATTTCATGAATAGATCTAGTTTTCATTTTCAGCCTGTCTCAGATATAAGTTCCAGGCCACAAGGACACATTTGTATACTGACAGTCAATAGTACCTCCAAGAATCCTTGCAAAAGAGCTGGAATAGCTTCTCAGTGGTATCAAGGATCTAACACATGTGCTAAAAATAAGAATTATACATCTACCTCCTAGACATTCAGAGATGGGCAAATCTAGTCCATCGTAAACATGGCCCAATCTTTTTTTTAATAAGGGGTTTTCTTGCACTATTGTTAACCATCATATATCACTCCCATTCTAAAGTCATACTACAAATGTGCATTGAGGAAAGAAATAATCATTCTCAAAGTTGGTCACCTGTGACTGGTGATGATTAACCCTAAATTAGCTAGGTTGGTGACTTTGCCCTCAGGATATCCTGTCTTTTTGCCACCTTTGATTCATTTTTTAAAAAAGATTTTGTTTACTTACTTTTAGAGAGGGGGGAAGGGAGGGAGAAAGAGTGAGAGAGAAATATCACGTGGTTGTCTCTTGGGCATCCCCACCTGGGGACCTGGCCTGCAACCCAAGCATGTGCCCGACTGGGAATCAAACCGGCAACCCTTTGGTTTGCAGGCCAGTGCACAATCCATTGAGCCACACCAGCCAGGGTCACTTTTGATCCAAATGTCACCCAAGTCGCTACTCATCAGGAAGGGCCCTAGGAGAAATCTCAGAGAGAGGCTTTGAAAATATCCAAGAAACCCAGAGTAAAAGCATCCTGGGTGAAAAAGCTAAGAGAGGAAAAGACAGAAGGGACATTGTTCTGAAGATAGGCACCTCGGGGTGGAGGGAGGCATGACATCTATGTCAAGAAAGATGGGTTCTGAGGCTTTGGGAGCTATGGATCATGGAGCCAGGCCTGCTCACCAAGGGCTCAGGAGTCTGGGATACTCTGATCCCCAATTCTCTGGGGTGCCCCTGTATCCTGCTAGGGGATGTGATGTCCTTAAATCTAGGCAAAGAGTTTTTTTCAAGGACAAAGGAAAGATTTTTTGGTACCTAGGAGAAAAGGGAGGTGGATGTGTTGGGTTCCCCATCCTCAGCCAGATTAGCCTCTGTGGGCCTCTGTTTACTGCCCAACTCTTTGTGGTGCTCTGGTGTTGAAAAGCTTGGGTCCCAGGGGAAGATTCCTCCAGGGTCACGATGGAAAGGGACTCCCTGATGTGGCAGCGAGGTATTAGCTAAGAAGAGAGGGAGAGAAATGAATCCTAGAGGCTGAGGAGGGGGGATAATCAGATTGACCCTCGAAGTCTAAGACCAAGAATCTCCACGGTTGTCTTTTCAGCTTGTGATGCGGTACTTCCCAGAGAAGCTCGAGGCTCCGTACCCCCTTTCTAGGTTACCTTCCAATAAAGAACCCGCATGGCTGGTGGGGCATTCTCTTTGAAGGCCTTGCCCTGGTGAGAGGCAGTGCAGAATAAGTGAATTGTAGTATTCAGCGGATGCGGTGACCCTCGTAGGAAGACCTCCTTGAGGGTGTGTTATAAAGAGAGAACATCTCTGACTATGAACACAAGGGAATCGGAAGCAAAGGAGACTTCTGACTTAGGGGGAAATCCTCTTGAAGGAGAGTATTTATTTGAAGGACAGAAACATTCCTCAACGGACTTCCCCTGTTACGCATGAGGAGCAGTTCTGAGCTAAACTTGCTTTCTCCTATATGATATTTAGGAGAAGGAAGAAAAGAGCCGAGAATGCTTGACTAGCATGTGTGAAATACGCTAAGTTGGCTTTGCCGACTATAAACATTGTCTGCATTAAAAATACAGTATTATTCACCCTGGCCCTACAGCTGCAAATAGGAAGCTGATCTTATCATCTATGGAAACTGGCCACCTCGCTCTGCTTTTTTGCAGTAATGTTGCATAAAGCAGTACACTCTGTAATTACAGCAGTGGCATTTGGGGAAAGTTGATAGATATGCGACCTCATCCTAATAGTTAATAAAAATCCAACAGTTCTCTAATGAGATTCCCTGCCCAGTGCTGTTGCTGGGAATCTAAATTTCATCAAGTGTTCAAGCAATATTTCATTTCCCCTTATGAATTCTTTTTAAAAATGGAGACTCATTTAACATTTGTTGAATCCTTAACCTTGGTTAGGTTATACTAGACTTGTGCACGCATATTACCTAATTTAATCTTTACTGCAACCCTGGGAGTTTATCTTCTGCACCTTTTACTGTTTAAGAGAATTGGCTGTAACCATGACATTTGATAGATTCATCCACGCATGCAATTCAACAGATTTCCAGTGAGCTTCTTCTTATAACATAACAATAGCAGCAGCAATAATAATAATAATAATAATAATATATTATGGTTATTATTACTAGTATGGCTGTTTATATTTTCATATACGTAGTTGCTTTTAATTCCTGTAGAAGTTAGTTGCACGTGCAAACGTAAAGAAAAACATCTTTCCATGGCACTGTCTTGTCACTAAATGATTAAAATTACACTTATGGAAATAATCTTGATTGACTGTTGCTTGATTTAGGTTTCGATCCATAGGACTATCTCACTTGGTGTGGCATAAACAAATGAAAAAGATTCACCCTAAAGCCTGCTACGTGAGAGAGAAATAGACCTATGTCAATTTAGCACTGCTGCTAAGGATGTGCCCACATCTTAGGGCCACATTACCTAGCCTGCAAGACTTCCCTCCCCTTCCTTGTTCCTTGTGACATGTTAGGAACAATACAGAAACAGGAAGCTTCAGACATACTACATGTCCAAGACTTCAGACTGGCAAATAATTTGGAAAAAAAAATGCTTTCGAGATCTCACTGCTGTGAATTCAGAGAATATAAACTTCAGAAGGAACAGACATTTTTGACGTAGAAGAGGGCTATCTGGCTTAATGAAAACTCCCTAAACTAAGAGGTTAACAGATCTGTGTTTGCACCTGTTCCTGTTTTTCATACGTGAAGTGTGACCTTAGGGAGGGTCTACGGTCTCTGGAGTTCATGCTTTATCATGCACAGGCAGAAGCCGCTGGTGTATTTCATTCCAGCCCTAAACATCTGTTCCACTCACTTCCTTCTGTGACAATAGCTGATGTTGCTTGAAGGGTGACCATTTGCTAAACATGTTAGAGGTATCATCTAATTTTATTAAAATCCTAATGTTATCATTAGTATTGTCCCCATTTCAGAGATACCAAAACCTTAGAGTGGTTAAGGGCTTACAAAAGGTCACAACAAAAAAGAAAGAAAGAAAGAAAGAAAGAAAGAAAGAAAGAAAGAAAGAAAGAAAAGGTCACACAGCCAAGCAAGACACAGAACTAGGTTTCAGCCCCCATTCCACATTTCCCATAGTATGTTGTACCTTCACCCATTTATTCATAAATGTGCATTGAGGAGATAATTTGTGCAAAGTTATGGGGTGTACTAGTGAAGAGCTCAGAAGTAGAGGGAAAGACCAAGAATAATTTAGTAATATAATAGTCTCTGAGCATTATAATACAGGATGCTCTCCAAATTTATCAACCAGACAAAAATAATATAAACTTAACAATATAAGTCATTATATTAGCAAAGACGTTTGCTTTCCATCATTTCAGGTATTTCCTGCCCGCTAGTATAGCATGGTTTTAGTCTTCCTTGTATCATTATTTTTATAATACGTTCAGATCTTTCACTAAACTTCCTCTTCAGGAGAGGGTCCATTTTTTTTTTCACTTAAGAAAATGTTCCCCAGTACAGAATTGGTGCTTAATTAACGGTGCCTCTATCAAGATCCAATGGCATCTTATTGAGAGGCAGCTAATTTAGAGCTAAGATCAAACACCGGGCGCCTCTGCTGAAAGGCACATCATCTTGCATAAGTTCAACAAATGAGAAACCTGGTCATTTGTCCTGGAAAAATGCTTTTCTTTAACCTTGTGTTCCTGATCTCTTGGGTGAGGCATCCCTGTTGAAAATGACCATTTCAGTAAAAAATGAACTGCCATTTAAAAAGTAATAAAATGAATTCTCTTTGTAAAAAATATTTTATTTATTAATTTTTAGGGAAAGGAGAAGGGAGGGAGAGAGAGAGGGAGAGAAACATTGATGTGAAAGAGAAACATTGATCGGCTTGCCCCCAACTGGGGACCTGCATGTGACCAAAAAGCAATCAACCTGTCAACCCTTCAATCTACAGGATGAGCCACACCAGCCAGGGCAATAATAATAATAATAAACCTTAGACTATCAATTTTTAAAAAATGACAATAGGCCAGCACAATAGCCATCTGGTATGAATGAATCAAAATTATACCTAATTTTTTTTTGTGAGATTGGCAAAAAATATAATTCTTGGTGTGCTGCAGAATTTTAGTAATTAGTTTACATATGCTGTGAGATGAAAAGGTTTGAAAATCACACCTCTATGTGGTTGCCAAAAGCAGATTTAAAAAAATATCTATAATGGAAGTATTTTTTTGTTTAATGATTTGTTTTGCCTTGGGAGAGTCTATGAGAATTCAGGAGACTCTATTAATTTAGATGGGAAAAAAATGCATCTTTACTTTGATGATCTTGTAACTGAAATTTCACATTTCTTTTACTTATGAATATGAGCAACAAACCACCATAGTATTAGCAGAATTATGGCTTTGTCACCAATATAAATCAGAGCTATTTTCATATCACATTACAGTTGATACAGATGTCTCAAAATATCACTTACATGGATCACTACTTCAAAATTATAGTTATTAAACCTGCTTCTAGATCTTATTATTTTATTTTAAAGAAGTCTGTGTAAATCTATATTATACTGTTTTCAAATATATTGAGATATGCCTATTTGTGCTATAATATATAATATGTAGTATATAGTTTGCTATGCAATGTTATATATTTCTGAATTAGAAATGTTGTTTTCTGAAAATGATATCTTAGGCTTTATTAGCCCCCAAAAGGGTCATGGGAATGTAAAAAAAAAAAAAAAAAAGCCACATAAAATGTAAAAAAAAAAAAAAAAAAACTCACTATAGGGTGGTACATTTGGCTTATGATGCCTGTCCAGAAAAAATCCAGCCATTGATATAACAAAAGTGGTTTGCACAACATCAATGTAACCTCGCAGCCAAGGAGAGTGGATTGGGATGCACAGGTGTAAACAATGACGACTTCACTGTACTAGTCAGTGGGGGTGGTAGATGCCATTGATTGAGCGTGTATACTGTGTGGCCATCACATTGAAAATGACTGAGAGAGTAGAGTAGCAAATCTGCATCAGACTATTCATTAAGGGTGAACATCCCTTCTCGAAAACTATTTGGATGATTCAGAAGGCCGCAGCTATGGACAACTGGTGACTGGCAGCTTCATCATGACAGTGTACCACTTCTCGTGTAGAGTTTCTTGACAAAACATCGTCACCCAGTTGACTCAGCCCCCTTCTCCAGCCCAGATATGGCATCCAGCAACTTCCAGCTTTTCCCAAAATTAAAATCACCTTTGAAAGGGAAGGGATTTCAAACTGTTGATGAGGCACCTGATGGTGATTGGGAGAACTGTGTGAGGTCCCAACATGCCTACTTTGAAGGGGACTGAGGTGCCATTATCCAATGTATAATGTTTCTTGTATCTTGTATTATCTTCAAGAAATGTTTCTATTTTTTTTAGTACACAGGTGGATACTTTCTGGACAGATCTCATATTAGATGGTGACCTTTCTATTACCTGAAGTTGCCACCAATAAAGTTGCCCACCTTGTGAGCCAAGAAAGCTTGTGTTGGTGGCATTCAATCAAGGAGAGTCATACATAAGACACAGAGCTGGACCACTTAATGCTGAGGCTTCCTATGGTTGACACAAAGAGATGAGGAAAAGTCCACCTCTTGCCTCAACTTGAATGTGTGAGGGTTTCTGACTCCAGATTTCCTTACAGAGGGAGGAGTTCCCAGGGGCATAATTCATGCTGCATATCTTTGTGTTTGTAACTGGGATGGTCTCAAACATCAGTGATTACTTGTTAGATGGGTGAATTGGATGATCAGGCCTGACTGGTGCCTTGAAAATCCAGAGGTTATCTTTTCTTCTTCGGGTTCCTAATCATAGTTGCATGCTGCATTGGAATTCTCTTTTCTTTTTTTAACTTGAAACAACTTAGTAATTTTAAACCAGACTCAAATTTACACAAAGAAATTTTACCTCCTGAACTGTATTGGAGAGTCACTTGCCAACAGGTTGTCCCAACACCCCTGAACACTTTAGGGTGTATTTCCTACAAATGAGAACATTCTTATGCATAGCCACAATGAAGCTGTCAAAACCATAAAAATAATTTTGATACATTACTTCCATCTAATCTTCAATCCTGTTCAATTTCAGAATTCCCTTTTCATGATTTTTTTTCTCCCCTGCTGTACTGTGAGCTAATCAGGGGACCACAGTTTTGTTCATCTTTATGTTTCTTGTACAAGATGCTTAATATTTGGCAAATGAGTGAATCCACGAATGAATGCCTTTCTAGAGTCATTATAGCTGCAGAACCAATGGCCTCATTTAAAAATAAATAAATTAAGGAAGAAAATGAGAACACATATTTTCGACTTTACTCTATGTTAGTGTCTTTGCAGGATGAGCTCAGGGAGAACATGAATCCTGTCATACTGTTAAATTCTTGGCCGCTGAGTAACCAAACAAAAATCTCAGAGAGGATCCTGTTAATGGTAAAGCAAGCTACCTTCTCCCCATTCAATTCAATGGAAGTGCTGACAGCAGAGCTTTCAGGATGGCGGGCACCTTGGCAGGCTCTGGTAGTTTCTAGGCAGGGGAAGTATTTTATTTGGGACTTAGCTGAGGAGGAGTGAAGGTCCCCTTAATAGAGGAGGTCAAGGGCTTCTGCAAGGGTGCCCTTCATTCTCCTCTGGTTATGACACTTGTTTTGGAAGGCATTGCATGTGCCGGAAGCGAGAGTTTGGAAGGGAACGAAGGCTGATTTATTGTGCACCTACTACGCATTCCAGACAGTTGAACCTCCAAGATACCGAGTTTTTATAACTTCTTCAAGTAAGTATTGTTGTCCATGTTTTACCAACAGAGAACAAAGGCTCATTGAGCTTCAGTAAATTTCCTTAGTTCACAGAGCCATTAAGTCATTAAGTAAGCCTTAAACCAAGGGTTTAAGAATGCAAAATAAAATTCACTACGTTTTCACTACCACAAAGTTCTAAACACTGCCTTTTCCTTCAGTAAGTTTGCTGCTGCTGCCTCACATTGATTTAAGGCTTCATATTGGAGATTCACAGAGATAAAAATCCACGTGGACTGTGTTGGTTGAAGAATAAAACACAGAAGCAGTTTTTACCTAACATTGTATAGTATTGCTTTAAGAATTACATAATAGAATGCTTTTAATCCAGGCACAAAAAAATACAATTATTACTAATTTTTTTGCCGAGTTTTGATATTAGTGGATTGGGCAAAAAAGCAAAGGTCTTTAGAATGAGAAGGTTTGGTAAAAGAAAAATAGTTCATTATTGTGTTTACTTTGGAACTAGGAGTTCACATTCAATTCTGTGTACTGAGATAAATCAATTAAGGGGTATGGATTTTAACTATTTTTTAATGAAAGTAGTAATACTTTGGAGGAAGAGCTAGACGCTCTTAACAGAACCATTGATTCATTTGGCAAGTATTTATGGAGCTAGAGTAGAAAATGGCAGAACATCAAAAGATGGAGCATATTTTTAAGAATCTTGTACCTATTGGGGAAGATAAGGCATGCGTGTCAACAACAGGGACACAAGATAGAATCATGCAGAAGTGTAAAGGTGTGGACGACATCGGGTGTCACGAGTGTTTGAGGAATGAGTTAATGCTTCTTCTGATGAAGAACTTGCAATGCTCCAGTAAGGCCTGGACAAATCACACAGAATGCCACTTTCATAATTTCCTTTCTGCTTTCTCCACCCCATGACATCTGTTATATATTTAATGCCTTCCAACTCTTAGAGTTTTAGAGATGACAGGCCAGTTAGTTGTGGAAGCAGACCTACAATCTAGGTTTCCTGGTTCCCTATCTATTCCTCTTCCTACTGCATCATGCTCCCCAGTGACCCCGCAGAATTAGGCTGAGTCAACAGTACATGAAGTGTTGTAAGATGGATTTCACAAAAGTCCAAGGTGCAGCCTCCATGCTACGTGCAAAGGTTGGGGAGAAGTCATTTCACTTGGGGCACAGATAGTGGAAAGGTTTTGTATAAATGCAGTTTTGTTGTTTAATTTGAACGAATTTTCCTTTTGCTCTTTGCACTACACATGTCTAAACTCCAGAGTTGGAACTCCTCAGGGCTGAGACCCATTAAAATAGTCCCAAACATTATAGAAGTTAGCTCAAGTGACAAATGAATGGAAAATGGCATAAAGTAAGAGGAACAGAAAAGTAGTCTTTGATGCTCCATCCCAGGTTCCCAAGTGCATTTGATCTTTCCGAAGCAATAGCAGTGACTTTTCCTGCCCTCTCTTTGGACCAAGGGTGGATCTTCTTTGTGATACATACATATCCAGGTTTTCCCCATCTCTAACACGTGTGCCTTTACTATTCCAATGCCCCAGCTGGATTGGTATATTTGGTCATGATTAGAATTACTTTCACTGACAAATCCATCCCCTGGACAGGGTTCGGTGAAAGAAGGAGATCTGTGTGTGAGTCTATCCAGAACTGTTCCCCTTCTGTTTGTCAGGGGAAGGCTTCCTTCCATTCTTTAGCCAGTGCTCCTCTGCCTATACTCATCTTTTATTCTGGAACCAGACAAGTATACATCCAGGCATCCATGTTGGACAGTTTCCCCAATAAATAGTAGACACCTCCCTCACTTTCTATGGAATAAATGAATGAATGCATGGATGAATGAATGAATGAGGCGCAGCAGTCCTTATCCAAGATGCCCTCCTATGACAATGAGCCTCAGGACAGAGTAACTGTCACTGTGGGGAAAGTATTGTTCCTAGCAGAGTCCAAGCAAGTGTTTGCCTCCAGGACAGAAAGCAGCAGGGAGCAGGACAAAGGTCAAGCAGGGTGTGACTTGGACAGAGAAGCCACCACGTTCCAGGCCTATTTCCCCGACTTATGTCATCCTACTCCAGTTGAGTTGACATGCCATTGACCTTTAGTAATCAACCTGTGGAAGATGCAACAACTAGCTCCTAATAAAAAGTTCTTTTCTTCCAAATTTGGAGCCCACATTGTGAAGTCTGTTCCTGGGGTCACACGAGACAGCGTTGCCAATGACTGATGTCTGTGTAGGCACCAGGTGGATTTGTGCAGCGGGAAGGAAATTATCCTCAGTTATAAAAATGCCTTTGGTTTTCCTAAGGGCGACCTGCACACCCATGTTCCTGTCAGGTGGTTTTGCTATAAATGATTATTCTTAGACTAATAGAAAAAATTGTCCTTTTATAGTGACTGTACATCTTTCCAGATTATCAGGGTAGCATGCAAAATCTCACCACTTCAGAGACTCACAAAGATCAAAGGCAGAGAGGCCAGGGGGTGACCTCAGACTCAACACCCCAGCACAATAATTGGCTACCAGGAAGCCCCGTTACGACAACAAGAAAGTGGATTTTCATGATTGCCAAACTGCACTGTGAAAATTGATATGCATCCCTAATTCTTGCACTAGATATTCCTGTTGTTTCTTGATAGCAGTAAAAGTCAGATTGTCTCCATATGATTAAAATATCTGCCAATGGAGGTTTGGAGCAGTGGAGTCAATATGAACTGCTCTGGTGTTTAACTGATTTTCTGTTTCAAGTAACAGCCAGAATGATCAAATCAACCCCAAAATATTTATTAGAGCGGCTTCTGGATATATAGACTATGGTTCATTATATGGGCTCAATAATCTCACTAAAGAAGGAGAAAAGATCTTTTTTCTCCATCTGCTGGCATGGCATAGGTGCATTTAAAATATCTTGGGAGTGCATACAAAAAAAATAATAACTTAGAGCATGTGGATATGAAAGTAAGGATTTGTAATTGTTTAAATACAACAAAGTCTCAGAGAGTGTTAACAAATTGGTCATTGGCTTAGATGTTTAGCTGTATTTTGTCAGAATTTTAATTTATATATAGTCAACAGATACTTAACTGAGTGTTGATGATGTGCCATGCGTTGGAAATATTAAAAAAGACTAAGATATCTGGCTGGTGTGGCTCAGTGATTGAGCACCGGCCTGCAAACCCAAGTGTTGCTGGTTCGATTCCCAGTCAGGGCACATAACCAGGCTGCAAGCCAGGTCTCCAGACAGGTCCGTAGCTGGAGGCAGGTGAAAGGCAACCATACATTGATGTTTCTCTCTCTTTCTTCCTCCCTCTCTTCCCCTCTCCCTAAAAATACTGAATAAAATCTTTAAAAAAAAAAAAAGATTAAGATATAGCCAACAGCTAGCTCCCAGCCCACTGGAAGAAACACTAGATTTCAATAGCAGAGGCCACCATCGGGCTGTCTAATGGGAACATGGCAATGGGAATGACTAGTTTTGCTTAGAAGGGGCTGTTAGGCACACACTCTACTAGAAGACATGGTGTGCTTGTTCCGTTCAGCCCTTTACAACTTTCACACATCATCTGCTTGGCCGTTTTGTATTTTTGTTGCCCTTGTGACAGTACAATAGATCATCTGTGCAACCTTTTCCTGGTTCCTTGAAGGATAAATAAATGCATAGAGTGTGTGGCATCTGAAACATCCAGCCGGCTGGCCCGCCTGCGGTTCAGGAGTCTCCTTTGGCGTGCTGCCCTCTGAACATGCTGGCTCACCAGAGACACTGGTCTCATTCCTGGCTTCTTCCGAAAGGCTCATAACCGTAATCATAAAACAAGGATTACTGGGATCCAAGGAAGTGTCCTTCAGGTGTAGTTCTTTGGAAAACGCATGATCCGAAGAAGGCAATGGGCCTCAGAAGAGTAGTAATTCTCGTTGTTTCTGGTTTCCTATCTGCTGTCGGCTGGTTTTGAGGTCATGAGCAAGAATGGCAGGCAGGCTCGGCGTTTCCAGCTTTTATTTACTTGTGCTCCGGCCAGAATGCAGGATGGAGAAAGTGAACATCAAAAGGTCAGATCTTTTGCTGTTTTTCTTTCCCTTCTCTCCCAAGTACGCACAAGGAGATAACCAAATGTTTGTTTTTTCTATCAGAGTATAAGTTTGGGGACATCTACGTGACCAGGGGCAGTTAAACTGGAATCCTATTTCATAACAGAGCCTCACCTGGAGCGTTGTAAACTGCCCTCCACAGCTGCAATAGCATTAAAAATAGATCCAGTCACTATGTTGCATCCGGTGTGGGCGTGCAAATGACCTTGGTTGAGTAGTAATCGGGGAAAGAAAAGGTTAAGTGATTTTTTTCCTCCAGGTTTGTATTCCCTTAGCTTTCCTCTGGAAAAATAGAATGGACCACTCAAACATGCACTGTTTTCCCTACAAAGTAAATATTATTATATAAAATGATTGATTCGATTCAGGAGTCTTACCTTATGTTTAAACAAAGAGGCTTTCCCTCTCCCCAGTGAAATTGGAATGCCTATGTCACAATAAGAATGACAACAGAAATAATGTCTGTCACTCATTGAGCCATATCATGGTAGAACAACCTAATTATACCTATTGTGTATGGGGTGATATGTCCCAAATTCCCAGTGGATGCCTAAAACCATAGATAGTACCAAAACCGTTCTATATACTCATTTTGTCCTCTACATATACACCTATGTTAAAGTTTAATTTATAAACTAAGCACATTAAGAGCTTAACAACAACTAATAAGGAGGGGGGAGGTGGGAGGGGGGAGGAGGAGGCAAAGAAGGGGAGCAGTTTAGTCAAGGAACTAGTATGGAAGAACCATGGACATGGACAACAAGTGGCATTGACTTTGGAGGGAGTGGGTGGGTGGGGAAGGGGGCAGAGGGAAGGAAAAAGGGGATGGATGTAATAAAACAACAATAAACTTAAATTTAAAAAAACAACTAATAATAAAATACAATAATTTGACACTATACTATAATCAAAGTTAGGTGAATATAATCTCTCTCTCTCAAAATACCTCATTGTCCTGTACTGTAGGGCATGGACCTTCAAGATGAAGGGAGGGTACACATCCCTTGTGGGATGGAGTTGAGGTGGGATGGAGTTGAGGGATGGAGTTGAGGTGGGTTGAGATATCATCACACGGCTCACCATGACACACAAGTTAAAACTTAGGAATTGTTTATTTCTGGAATTTTCCATTTCATATTTTCAGACTGTGGTTGACCACAGAAAATGAAAACTGTGTAAAACAAAGTCAAGGGTAAGGGGGGACTATTGCATCAGTAGCCACTCCTTATTTAGGACTTACTATATTCCAAGTCTTTTACATTTAAGCCTTAATCACAGTCCTGAGAAAAGCACCATTATCTCTGTTCTCCAGAAGCCTGAGAGTCAAGTTATTTCCTTCTGAGCAAAAGTCAGGCCTTCTACCCACCTCCAAAGCTCTAACTCATAACCTTCATGCTCAACTGTGACCTGGGTGCATTAGTAAGTATTTTACAAAAACAGTCACATTTAATTTTTAAAGCAACTTACTATCCCTTTCATACAAATGAACACCCAAAGCCATGCTGCCAAAGTTACAGTCGGAATCAGACCCAACTCGGCATGACTCCAAAACCCATGTTTTCCATCCACTCAATATGTTGCCTCCAGACGTGTTCTGAGACACTCTCCTCATCCCCAGATTGCCTTACCAATGGGTTTTCTGGTGCCTGAAATTCCCTTAATGGGGAATAACACCTTCTATTTCATAATTTGGAATAGGAGTTGGAAAGAAAAATATTGATGGGATATTTGAAGACTTACCCAAAGGGCCCTGGGTTACCAAGGCTGGTGGGCAGGCGCACAGGGTATGGGGGCACAAGAAAAGAGGGTACATGGGGTGGGGATGCAGGTGCAATACCAGGAGCCAGAAAAGTTAAGGAAAGGAGCCTGAGTGTTAATGAAGAAAACATCTACTTTATTCCTTTGCTAAGGGCTAGATCTGTGTACCACACTGCCTACAGTTAGAAGAAGGAGAGAGGGTGGGGAGGAGAGGTGGAAAAGAAGGTTCCTTCTTTAAATTTTACCATAAGACTTGCTGAAAATATTATTTACAAGTACACATGTGGTAAAAGAGCTTATAGAACCTTCACTTGGTTTTTTTCTTTAGTCTTGCCCTTAAATTTTGTTTTGTGTTTATTAATAAATTTTCCAATGTTCTACCCCCCTAGGGTTATTCCACCTAAATGGCAGAAGAGTTTCTCAGTTTAATTTTTCTCTCCTCTTGGGCTCATATCCAATAGTCTTCCCTATTTCATTTCAAGAAACTGAAAGAATGAAGAATGACCCAATTTTCACCCATTTCATCTTTTATCAGTGATTGCTTGAACATGTTCTGTGTATGAGATTTCAATCTTATGCAGCTCCACAGAATGCCAAATGTGGTATTTGCCTTGCAGAATGAGGAATGGAATTTCTGGGAATAAAACTGATGAAGCTCCTATAAAAATTAAGATGACCGTAAAATGTACTGTCCATAACAATATTTTTTAGAATGGAAGAAAGTGCTATTAATAATTACACTTGAACAACAGGCAGAGGCTGGGCCACTGTAGGGCAAACAAGGGCATGAAGAATGAGTGCTCTGGTCGCTAAGGTAGAATAAGTTTTTATGATAACATAACCCTTTGCAGATCATCTATGTCCTTCCATTGACACTGAGGACAATCACAGACATTTATTTTCAAGCTCTGAGAACCTACTGTGTACCAGGACTAAGCTAGGCACTATTAAGGATTCAATGTCACAGTCTAGTAAAAGAAAGGAAGGAACGAAGGAAGGAAGGAAGTTACATAGGTGACTTATGTTAGTAATAGTAACAATGCTAACCTACAATTACTGAGAACTTGCCATATGACACACACTCCGCTGATTGATTTTTGTTCCTCTTCTCATTTAACTGTCACCTGATCCTATCAACTAGGTGGTATAAATAGGCTGGGTTTTCAAATCAGGATACAGCGACTCAGTGAGGAGAACATGCCCAAGAACTATCAACAGATAACTGGTGGGAACAGGGCTCAGGCTTTCCTGCACAGAACACTAAGGTTTATGTCATGGTAGAGATCACAACCAAGTGACCACAAAGGAGCCTCTTACCTTTTCCAGGGGGGTGTGGGTAGCACAAAAGGAGAGGAAACTCCATGAAGGAGGTGACCCTTGAGCTAGGCCTTGAAGAATAACTAGAACTTCTTTAAGGAGCAGAGGGGTGGGATGAAAGCATCTTGGGTAAACTGATTGTCTAAGGGAGCAAACCTCTCCCCCAAACAATTGTGTGTAAGGGTAGCCAGGGCATCTGTGTCTGGCAAGTACTTGTCTCTGCCATGCAGAGCAGGGGCGGGCCCAAGTCCACAACATCCAGGAGGCACAGAGGTCCATGATTGGGTGCAGAGCTGCGTTTTAAGTTCACAGTCACTGTTCCAGCTGGAGCTGAGTATAGGAACCTCAGACCAAGCTCCATCCACCCTGGGCTCTTTTGTTCACATGGCCAGTGGACCCCAAATACAGAGCTGTCCATAAGAAGTAGTGTCTATCACATCTGAGAATTTTTATAAACTCTCTGCGTTCAGCATTAAATCAAGAATAGAAAGGCTTGAGCACATTCCGTCGGGTGGCATCAAAGTGAATTTTGAAAATAACAAAAATGTGCTGCCTTACCTGACACTTGTTTTAAGTTTAACCTTTTGGTCCTAGGGGAGAAAATAAGAACATTTCCAAAAGTAATATTAATTCTCCTGCCCTATTTAAACATGGCACACTAAAGGCAGGAAGCTGTCCCTCATAAAACCATTGTCATCCCAAAGAACAGCCATGATCCTCCTGTATGCTCTCATTTTTATTAAGATACAAACTTATTTATATTTATATAATAAATACCTATTAAAATGCTTGCCCTGGGTCAGCTCTTATTACGGGTGGTTCCCAATGAAGCATGTCATCCTTACCAGGCATTTACTACCCAAATGCTCTGTGCTCAACTACATGAGAACGCCGTACCTGTGCTTCCTGTGATGGTCCTGTTTTTCACTTCTTACTCTCTCACCCTGGTGAACTTGCTTTATGAGCAATGGCAAACCAAATAACTAAGGTTCTGATAATTAAGTATGAAACAAAAGTAAGTACAAACTTGGGGGTCACAGGGGGAGCAGGGTTTTCTGGGAAAAAGTGAGTGAGATTTTTGTGCCTGGACTTTGTACCTCCTGCTCGGGTTATTTCAGAGGTCATTTTGGCTTGGTTTCCAGTTCCTGACTGTGTTCAAAGATGTCAGGTAAGTGATAATTAGGTAGATGAGGTGGTATTTTAATAGTATAAGAAATACAGACTTTCAATGTCTGTATACTGATATCCTGCATAACCTTGGGCAATGAATTCAGATATATTCTTTGAGTTATTCTAAGTTTGAAGTGCAGAGAATGAGCTTTGATATATTATGGAGCTATGCTAACAAATAAGGTGTTTAAGGATGAAGTTCAACAAGGTAAAAAAGCGAAATGTCCCAAAATATGTCCAAAAGGCTATGCTGGGTGTCCCACTGTGTCTACTGGCGCAATAAAACCAGTTATAAGACAAAAAAAACATCTCTTTCCACCTGAACTCAGCTTAAGAATGAGCTGTGTCTTACAGTTCTAATTGTGTTTCACTCTGGAAATCATGGGGTGTGTTCATTAGTATGATTCTATTCAACTTCCAGGTGAAACTTAATTTTAGCAATGCTCTCAAGTGAAACCTACCTATCTGTACACAGACGCTCTAGTTCAATGTAGATTTGGTTCCAAAGCCAGAAAGGAGAATCTCTCAGCTGGAACCCCAGCTTTTGTAATTCTTCCCTTTTAGCCTAGAGACTCCAAACACAGACTTTTATATCCTTGGAAAAGCCTGTAAAATTTTATAGCCCATTGTAGAACCATGGTCTGAGAAAGCTATTCAAACACTCTAAGTATGAACTTTACCATACGGTAGAATTAAGAGTCATTTATTTTCTATCAAAAGCATCATAAACAGCTCCGTACCTCATAGTAAATCAGGAAACCAGATTACCAGGAAAGGTACTGGGCCTACTAGTTTGGCTGCTGGAGCTGTTTCAAAAGCTGCTGGATGACCTCCAAGGGCCCCTTCCACTTTAAAACACTCCCTCTCTTTTCAGCAAGTCGTGACTTACGACCAGGTCTTGGGCAACTCCATCCATGGCCATCTGTGAAAAAGCGATCCATTTCCAGATCATTAGGAAAATTACCAAGCCTAGCACTTAGTTGAAACAATGGCCAGAAAATGTTGGAGGTGGGAGGTGTGGGGAAGAAGGAATGAATGTCCTGAGAGGAAATTCCACCTAGGAACAATGCACCAACCAACGTTAGGAAGGAAGGAAGGCCCAAGTTGGAAGGTACTTTACACGCTCCATCCAGTTGTTTTAGAATCCTCAGTACAAACCCTTCTACTCAGATGTGACACACTTACTTGGGTGTATCTTTTACCAGTGCACCATCGTTCCAGTTTGCTAAGACCATTCATTCTACTTCATTCAACTATTCATTCGATAAGTACTTTTGAGCTTCTTACAGGCGTTAGTCACTCTGCCAGGCTCTAGTGTTCCCTGAACGACCATTACTATATGAATTGTGCCCTCATGTACGGTGGCAGCAAGTAAAACACTACCCAGATAAATATTAACTAATTGCATTAGTTTCTAGGCAGGACTTAGCATGAGTGTTGCTGTAGATTGGGTGGGGAGGGAAATTTCCTTTGAGGAAATGCGAGTTCAGAAGACAGTATTGGTGTGGATGGGGCAGAGGAGAGCAATGGGGAGGGGAGGGGTTGGGAAATGAGACAAACATAATACAACAACAATAAATTATTTTTTTAAAAAGGAAAAACCAAAAAAGAAGATAGTAACAGGGAGGCTAGGAGAAGAAGAGCAAAACCCATGGGCCAGGAAAGAGCAGGACCAGTGATTTCTAGAAACTTCTAGAAGCAATTGTGCTCAGAGTGTAGTATGAGAATGACAGTGGCCCGATTTAAGGTGTAAAAGCAGGCAAGAGCATGATATTATTCAGTGAGAAAGCCGCATGAGAGCGCTGATGTTACGCTACGTGAGTTTTATTCTATGTAAAAGAATGGCCAAGTTCACCACAATGAAGAGGATCCAATAACAAAGGAAAGTATCTTCAGATAAATTTCCTTACATACTAATGCACATTTGACATGTTCCTGCTCACAGATCCACTGTTCACCAAATTAAATGGAAACTCCCAGGCATCAAGGGAGGGCCCTTGGTCATAACTTCAAACACGTCTCTCCCGTCTCCCACCATGAGCCTTGGGAGCCAGTGAGCCCACTCCACACGACATTCCCTGAGCATGTACTGCAGTTTTCTTTGCTCTGTTGCTCTTTCTCCTCACCCTGTTGACACCCACCTGTTGAAATCCTACCCATCCTTCCAGACCCAGCTTAAAGGCCACCTGTCCCATCAAGCCTTCCCTTCGCTCTCTGCCAGAATTTATCTTTCCTTCCTCTGTCCTCCCAAAGGACTTTTCCACCTCTCTCAGACTGCTTGCTACACACCGCCGTGACTGACAATTTATGTACATCACTCTTCCCCATGAGTCCAACCTACGAAAGTTCAGCTGAACAGCAAATGTACATAAGTGCCTGAATTAATTTTAGAAAGCCTAAATTCTAAAATATAGCCAACAGGAAGCATTTGAACAGTGTAATTATTTAATAACTATGTTTCATTCTCAACCCTCATTTCCACTTTTCATCTTCCTGTCTCTTCCATCTTCTTGGAAAGGGTGAATTGTCTCTACCGGCCTCTAAAGGGTCAACAATGTACTACAGTTGTCTAGTGAGAAAACAGGTCTGGTGTTGGCTCTTCTCATTTGCCATGTGACCTTGTAGAAAATTAACATAACCTCAAAGGCTCTACAGTTTTCCCATATGAAAAACGAATAGGGCCCTCAGTGCTCTGCTTTCCCGTGAATGCATGAAACAGCATAAGGTGATGAAGTAAGAAGAGTACTTCCGTTTGATGAGTGCATGAATTCCTCACACAGTCTCTGCAGCAATACACAGGCCACACCTTCGGAAGCTCTGCTGGTGACGTGACCCTCACAGGTGTTGCAGTTTGCGCTCTGATTTTCCCAGTTTAATTCCCTGTCACTAGAAGCGTTAAGATTGGCTAGAATCCTGGTTTGAAATGCGGTGTCTCTACTAGAGGTATCTTACGTGCAGGTGGATGGAGTTAAGGACGGAAACCAACACTTCTGCACTTCTTTTGAAAGAGCCATCTGATACATCATGCGAGCGATGTTCTCTCAGATCTCTTCGAAGGAAACAACAAAAATACGAGGGTGAAAGCTGACTCACCCCAATTCTGCATTCTCTGGAAAATCACCATGAGCATGCAGACCTGGGGTATCTGTTGTTTTCTTTTGGGGTTGGAAGACTGGTTCATATGTTTCTCCTCCTTCCTTACTCACCCGCCAATGGGCACCAGGGTCCCCTCTGCTGACAGGCAGAGTCCTGGACACTTCCTGCGCTCAGAAAATCTGCTGAACACAGAAAGACCTTGTATAAGAGGGAGAACTCTGCTTTAAGGAGTCCTGGCCAGGTTGCTCAGTGGGTGGGAGCATCGTCCCTACACCAAAGGGTCATGGGTTCGATCCCTGGTCTGGCAGGCAACCCATTGACGTTTCTCTCCCTCTCACATCAATGTCCCTTTCTCTCAAAACCAATAAAAATACATCTGCGTGAGAATTCTGTTTTAAATGTCAGCCCGTGAGAAGTCTCTGTTCTTCACAGAGAAGAAAGTCAGGATCCATTTCTGCTCAGCAATGATCAGGAGCAAGTCAAACCCTATTAATTACCTAAAATAAAAATGGACTTGGACTTGCCCTAGTAGTAACGGATTTCTAGTCCAGAGAGCCTTATGGGTATTAATAGCATACTGGTTCCTGGCAGATGATAATCATTAGTGAGCAAAAACCTCTCTCCTCCTGAGATGATTTAGATTTGTCACTACGTAGTCATCTTTGTCTTCGTGTTATGTGGAGGCCAGCAGACATTTTCCTTAAATGTGCTTAGGAAGTACAACAGCTTCCTGGCTAAGTCATTGAAAGGGCTTTTCTCCACTCACAGGGCATGGGGTTTGTTTTGTTTTTCTTTGCTTTTAATGTGGGTTCGGAATTAAATATAGTCAAATTCTTTCAGACCTTATTTTTAGGGCCCAAGTGGGAAAACTGTTATGAGAAGGAGCTCATTAGCTGCAAAAACTTTTTAAAATTAAATTTGTTGGGATGACATTGGTTAATAGAATTACACAGAGTTCAAGCATGGAACTCAGTGGTGCAGCATCTGGATATTACATTGCGTTGTTCACCGCCCAAAATCCAACATTCTTCTGTCACTGTGTATTTGACCCCCTTTTGCCTGCACTGCCCCTTCCTTCTGGTAACCACCACACTGTTGCCTGTGTCTATGAATTACTATTTGTTCGTTTTTCTTGTGTGTTCATTTGTTGTTTTCCAGTTTGTTTTCCTTTAAGATTTTTTAAAATTCATTTTTTTTAGAGAGAAGGGCAGGGAGGGAGGAAGAAATGGAGAGAGACATCAATGTATGGTTGCCTTTCACCTGCCTCCAGCCACAGACCTGGCTGGAGACCTGGATTGCAACCTGGTTATGTGCCCTGGCTGGGAATCGAACCAGCGGCCTTTGGGTTTGCAGGCTGGCACCTATCCACTGAGCCACCAGCCAGGGCTTTGCTTTCTGTTTTATAGCCCCCATACCCAATTCTTTTTAAAATTGCAAGCTTCCTTCCCCCTAGTCCTCTTAGGTTCCCTCTTTTTCAAAATTAGGACTGGCCTTATTTCATGGGTAGATTAAGTTACCATGTATCCATTGCACACTTTTAGGGGATCCTCCACCAGCTAAGAACTTCATTTCTTTTTCTTGAACCCCCAAACTACAGTCTCTCTTAAGTACAACCTCCAGGTTGAAAGATGAGGATCAATCTATCTAATGCCAGCCGCGCACCTAAGATTTTAACCTTCTGCTCACAGCTGAGCTGCAGCTGACAACACTTAAGGGTGACAAACAGAAGGCAGCCCTCACACCCTGCATGGCAGGGCCCAGAGAGTGAGTGCCCTCTGATCAACTTGGCACCCAGGCGACACACTGGCTTCACCCTAGTCTTGGCCTTGACATAGGTCATGTTTATATAGCAGACAAAAACTTTCACCGAGATTATCTGATTCCATTCTCACCACCACCTTAGGAATTCAAGCAAGTATCATGACTTCCTCCCAGAGTAGCAAGGAACCTACATTTTCGGATAAAGGCCTTGCAGGTGATAGGTGGACGGGAGCCTAGAGCTTGCTTTAATGCCATTCTCTCTCTACTAAACCATGTTCTTTTTCCTTTTTTTCTTTTTTTCTGCCAAGTGGAAGGGAGGAATTAGAAAGACAGGAGCAGGGCAGACAGGACTAACCACACAGGAATTATCACTCATCCTTGTCCCAGCCCCACAGGACAACGAGATAACTACATTGCTAAAGGGTTCACCTGCAGAGGGCAGCTTCAGAAACAGGTATGATGCAGAATCAAATGGAGACGAGCAAGATGGCGGGAGAGGGAGGAAGGAACAGATCGTGGAAGAAAGTGGTTCAGAAACAAGAATTGATATAGAGCATATCTGGCCCCCAGGCAAGAATACAGAAGGAGAGTCAAGCCCTGCCGTTTGAATGGAATACCTGCCACAACAAAGGGACTGACTTCAAATACATGTGGTACCAGCACATGTATGAAGGCTCCTAGAAGCAAGGTTTAAGCAGGAAAATTGCAATTTCTCATTAGCTATTTGTCACATCTTTTTATTTTCCCTAAACAATGTCTGCATAGCTATGTGGTTGGATACTTAGGCTGCACATATTCTTACTTTCTTTTGCCTCATTTCCTGCGTGAGGTTAACGAGCACATCCTATGCCAGATAAGCAACGTTTTCTTCAATTAAGGATTATTTCCAAAGTTTTGCATTCCAGCAATGGTGCTTTCAAATGCGTCTTCAATGTAATTATAGATTTCAAGGCCATGTGCAAGTAGATACAGGAAATGATTGTTTTTTGAGGGCTTACCCTGGCAAAACAAAATCCTAAAATCCCATAAATGAGTATTGTCATCACTGTCAAAATAAGAAGGTGTGGTGAGGAGGAAAAATAAAATACAGGAGGTTTAATGGAGCAAATCTAATGTGAATAAAACATCAGCCTTGGAATCCAGAAATAGTTATCTGAGAATTAGATTTTCTCCTAGATTTTATTGGCCCTCTGGAATTCAAGGGCTGCATATTTTAAAGTATATAGCTTTTGAATTCCAAAGGGCAAATAGATGTATATATTTGGTCTTTGGATCAAAGAGAAGAAAAATGTATAACAGATTTCTTAGTAAAGTTTTATTCAAATCAGACAATAAGAATTTAATATTTTTTTGACTTTGGGGGGAATGGGTGGGTGGGTGGGGGGACAGAGGGGAGCAAAAAGGGGATGGATGTAATACAACAACAATAAAATTAAAAAAAAAAAAAGAATTTAATATTTTTTAATTGTTGCAATGAATTTTACCAGTGGTTTTCAAGTGTGGTTCCCTGACCACGTCCTCAGTATTTCCTGAAAACTTGCTACAATAAAAAGGTAAATCTCAGCTCCCAGCCCCAACCCCCTGAATCAGAGACTCTGTGGGTGGAGCTCAGCAATCTGTCCTTAAAAACATTTTTGTTTATCCTTATCAGAGGGCATTTTTTTTTCATTGTGTTTTAGAAAAAGAAGAAGAGTGGGGGAGAGAAAGAGGAGAGAGAGAGAAAGAGAGAGAGAGAGAAAGAGAGAGAAAGAAAGAAGAGGGAGAAAGACACCAATGTGAGAGAGAACCATTGACTGGTTGCCTCTTGTAGACTCTGGACTAGGAATCAAACCTGCAACGCAGGTATGTGCCCCTACCTGGACTAGAACCTGCAGCTTTTTGGTGTTTGGAACGATACTCAACCAACTGAGCCACGCTGGCCAGGGCAGCTATCTGTGCTTTAATGAACTTCAGATGATTCTGAAGTTTGAGAACCATTACACCAAAGAATCTCCCTGTCAACCCCAAATACAAATCTGCTAAAAAAGTACTAAATTGTTAATATGAGTGCTTTATTTTTGGAGAAACACCAAGATCAAACATCTGTTCTTAGTAGTGTATTCTGTAATTAACATTTCTTTAAAAACCAAACGGAGAAAGGTGTGTATTGAAAATTTGATGTCAGAACCTGTATTTGGAAAACAACCATTTACAAGTTCTGTCCCCAAAGTGTTGAGCCAATGTCAATATAATTAAAACAGCTTGCGCAGCTGATGCTTTGGGGACACCTCATATATATATATATATATATATATATATATATATATATATATGTACATATATAAATTGATAGAAACACCAAAGCTAAATTCCAACAGTGGAGAAAGTTTAATTTTTAGGTAAAAGAAGAATTCATACTAAGAAAAGTTTTCCTGAATTCCAAAGCAACTCAGTTCAGAAAAGCATTTTATTTTTAGTAACCTATAAATTAACAATACATGTGTTATTTGTTACATAAACATCATGTATTACAATAAATTCAAACCAATTTTTATTTTCAATATGCTCAGAAGAGAAATGTACCAAAGCCTTACTTTATCCATTCATGTTCCATTCTTGTGTACATGTCACGGTGAAATATTTTAACATCAATGTGAACTTTTTATGATGTGTGAAAGCTGCCCCACTTTTAGCAGCCTAGGGAGAATCCTCTACTTCTACAGGTGCATTGTGGGAAGCAGACAGGCATGGATGGCTGACGCTAGCTAACTCCACACTTACAGCTGCTCCCTCACCTGCCACATGGAAGGGGATGGTCTCAAGATATGGACTTGGGAACAACGTGACACCTGTATCATTTCCCAAGTGCATCCCCCATCCTTTAAGCTCCGTGTGATTCCTCACATCCTCCCTTTCCCCAGAAATGCCCTTTGGGTTTACCTGTCACTGGCTTTACTTGTCCGTCAAGAGCCTAACCACACTTTAAGGCCCAACTGAGGTGTCATCATGCTAGGTGACAACCTTTCCTTTTTGCTGACTGAAACAAAATGATTTGAAACTCCCTTGACATTTCATCCACTCACATGATATTCATATTATGGGTAGAGGTGTCAACACTCCTACGACACATTGAGTTCTTTGGGGAAGGTGTCTTAGCTAGTTGCTTGCTCCCAGCCATTGCAGTATCTGTACAGGAAGATAAGAATGCTTGCTCACCCATTCTGGTTTACAACACACTTTCACTACAAGTCTCATTTCATTCTCACGCTTGCCCTGTGACGCGGGGTGTAATTATTACTTTCTTGTTTGTTATATGTACATAAAGAACTGGAGAGAAAGATTGAGAAAATATTTTTGCTTTTAATATCACTCTGGCCCTTCTGATGCCAAATCTGTGCTCCTTCCAATGCACAGCTGTCTTCAAAACTTTTGTCAAATTCATCGACAGATTTTAAAAAATAAATTAACCAATTTCCACAGTAGTTTGGGACCCTATAGTCTACCATTGCTTTTCCACAATTTTCTAGACTTCTCTAGAAATCTCTAAGCTGCTCCACAGACAGGGAGAATAAGTATGGGATTGCAACCACCATGTAGAATCTGACACTTGTGGCCTGGACCACTCATCTTCCCTCCCCTGAAAGTGTCCAAAGGTCAAAAAAGGACTCTTCCAGTCTAGAAAGTGCCAAATAGCAGATAACTTCCTACCTGAGCATAAAAATTTTCCCCTTCCCATCCCAATCCCTCTTGTGGGACTGAATATGTTATTTTTTATAGCTTAGACAACATTACCCGGATAATCAATGGGCTACCATCCCATTAAAATACTTTGACTGGGGTATTTCAGTTGAGACCTGTAAACTCGTGATCTAACTAGGATAGGAAGGAGCTGAGAAGAGTATATAGGAAGACTGATGTATAAAATTCTCAAATGAGACACCTCACCACCCCCAATCTTGAGCTTGTTTAAAAATGCAGATGTCCAGTCTCTGCCCCAGCCAGGCCTTCTGATTCATTGGGGTCCTCAGAAGAGTCTTGACATCTGCATTTTTAAATGATTTTACTTCACTTTTCATTTATTTATTTTTAGAAAGAGGGAGAGAAAGGGAGAATGAGAGGGAGAGAAACATCAATGTGCAGTTGCCTATCACACGCCTCCAACCTGGGACCTGGCCTGCAACCCAGGCACGTGCCCTGACTGGGAATCGAACCAGCAACCCTTTAGTTTGCAGGCAAGAGCCTTATCCACTGAGCCACAGCAGCCAGGGTGAAATCTGCATTATAAGTAAGCTCAGGCAATTCTAATAAAAATGATGCATAGATCACAATTTGAACAAAAAAGAGATATAATGCGCCTCTGTGAGTCTGGCATGTGGTCTGTTTGTGTGATCACTCTAACCCTGCTGTGTCCTCCCAAGATTCTTTTATAGATGATGATTCTATTAACTCTCATAAACAGCCTTCAAGCTTGCCAAGCATTTGGCTGGAGACCATACGAATTGATGGTGTAGCATTGGTTAAGAATTCTTGTTTCATTTACTTTATTATCAGTGATATTGAGGTCTCAGAGCCTTGGGTGGAGGCAGGCTGGAAGGAAATCAAAATGAAATAAATGACTGAGAAATGACGTGCTAATTAGAAGCATTGTTCAGAGAGCTGCTATGAGGCTGAACAGTGGAGTAGCAGGTGCTTTTATACCCATTATTTAGATGAGCAAACTAAGGAAGGAGACTACCCTTGCCAAAAGGCATGAAGTGAAGAAGCCTTAAAGAAAAGGGTAAGCCCATCTTCTGCAGGAGTCTTCGAATCTTCCTACTTCTAGCTTTGCATTTAATGCCATGTACTATAAAGGTCATTGAATTGCTCTCAAGAAATGTTGACCTTGAATTCTTGAATCTTTTTTCTTCAGAAAATAACTTATTTACTTCATTGAATAATTCTAAAAATGTAAATTTGCTCACATGTAATTAGTCCGTGCCCCATTCACGGTGAATTTCCATAAATCTACCAGCGAAGTTACAAAATATGTTATAGAGAATAGCCACATAGGTAATAAGTTTATGATTTTAAAATGGCTCATATGGTTAACTAGGCAATTTAATAGCTTGTGAATTGATCAAACTTGTCATTAAGACTAACATCCCAAACTGTAATTTCTCAAAGAAATTTGTTTCATGATACTTGGATTTTTCAAGTTAGGACCAAAACCCTGTTCAATAAACATTCATGTAAATAGTAGGCCCACTTACCATAGTCACTTGTACCTGCGCATATACACACTTCATTTTTTAAAATGCAATGTCCAAATGGAGGGAACCAAAACAGAAAAAAGAAAGGTCTTCTTTCCTCAAGGGTGGCACGACATATTTGTGGGTGTCATTGTTAGAGAAAGTCATGTTTATTGTCAAGAGGAGGAATCTAAATTAGGAACATACTAAGATTTCCCTCTTTTTCTATTTTTTTTTTCTTGTATGACATATGACAGAAGAAACATGTTTTTAATTTTAGAACCCCTCTTTGTTGAAATAAGTTGCGACATTTCTTTCATAGCCAACTCAATTCCATGTTCGTTTTTTGGAGGAGAATGGCTATTTGTTTTGATGTCGATGATGCCAAGAATGTTTTTCAAGTGCAGTTAAAGAAGAGATCCTGGCTTTGCATAACTTGGTAAAGGAAAATAAGAAAGTTCTACTCTAAGCCAAGGACTTACTTTGGCGCCTACTGTAAATATGGAAAAACGGTAATTCATTTGGAAAATGTGTGTGAATGTTTCAAAGATGAATCGCATCGATCTGCTGGCTGTTTAAGTACTGAAACTGAGCAAGGAGAACCATGCAGCACTTGACTAAGAAATACACCTCAGAAACAATTTTTAAAAATCTTCCCACGTAAATCCTCATTGTCTATTGCTTTCCGCAATATTACGTGTTTTAAAAATGAAAATATCGTAAACTAACATAAAAACTGCCAAAGCTTGATACCCTTCGCTCATAAAATTTAATTTAAACTCACAGGATAAACTCATTGAGTTTAATTTAGTTCCAAATGGGGCGTCTGAAATTTAAAGAAGAAATCGTAGATAATTTTTGGTATATCCTCTCTTGGGTCCAAATATTTAGTGGTTTTTGCTCCAAACAAAGAGTTACATTTAAGCATGTTTTAAAGTCTTTTGAATGTTTTAACTAGAGTTCTATTCTTTGACTTGCCCCTCTCCCATTTCCACTTCAACACTAACTAGGTCAACCAGGGGTGCTTGGCAGCCTTTGTGTGGTTTTATGGTTTCTTTAAAAAAAAAAAAAGTGTTGTGACCAACCCAACCCAAACCAAACCAAACCAAATCAAAACCATGGTTCTCTAGGGTTTGCGGCTTGCCTGAAATCTGAATAGGAAATGTGGACCAGTGAGGCTGGTAACGTGGCCAGCTGTCAGAAAGGCTTCCTTCTGTTCACCAAATGAAACCAGGAAGCTCAGTCAAGAAAGGGAAAACAGAGCCATTTACAAGACTAGTAAGAGAAGAGACTACATTTGAGAGGGAGGGGATGGAGGTGCGAAGGGAACCTGGTAAATTCTGTTGTTGTCCCTGGTAAATCAAATTGAGTTCCCTAGGAATACAGATTTCTAGTGAAGCTTTCATGCTGTGTTTGGTGTATTTGCCAGTGTGCTTCACTGAGCTCGTAGCTATTCTTTATTTCCTGTGTTCTCCAGAGAATTCATTTGCCTGAGGAGTGTGGTTATTTGCCATGGGAGAAAGTTGAAAGAAATGTGAAAACATTACTTCCATCGGACACCTAGCAATTTGATTCACCTTTCTCCTTACTTTGGGTCGACACATTTTCTTTCTTGGGTTTCACTACTGATAATATTCTATGGTTTTACAGAAATGATTTTGATCTTGTCTTTTTTTTTTTTCTTCTAATCATAGCATGCATCACCCAAGCTCAGATGGTGTTATTGAAACAACATAGTAAATGCAAGAAAAGAGTTAGTTACCCTTTAGGTTTTCCCAACAAAAGTTACTATAAACTAAGTTGCTATTAAGTAAGCCTTAGGATCACATTTACGTCTGCTATGCAATCTCAGGTATATTTCCATTAAGTACCACCTGTGGACTTAGTTTTTGTGGGTGACAGAGATTGAGGTGGGGGGTATGAATAAATATGGGAGGTTCTAAGCATTATACTTTGGCCAACAGAAAGATTCCCCACCCAGCAGCAAACCAAAATAAATTAGGTCAGTTTTCCTCCATTTTCTGGAAGTCACTGGTGGGTAGCTTTCACTAGGCCAACGGATTTCCAGTTCATCACAGCTACCATCAACCTGCTAACTTTACCTGTCCATTAGTTAGTTGGGAAATATTTGGCTTTACACTCCCCATTTTAGGAACCAAAGGAACAAAACTTGTAGCTAACTTGAGCTGTGGAAGATTAAAATGGGAGACAGAGCCAACATCTAGCATGAGGCTGCTACTTAAGCTCAAGGAGTGAATGCTGGTGTAGTTAAATAAAACAAAGTCAAGGACCATACTGTGGAGTTGGATTGCAGCAGAAAGATCAAAATATAAGTTTAGTTTCGGACTCATATGTCAACAGATCTTGCTGTATTTTAGAGAGCCCCACCTCTGTTCGTCTTATTAACTTTAGGGCATACCACAAAGACTATTCCAGAACTGTCCACTCCTCTTTACCCTCTTTTCCACACCTCCACCACCTTCACCTCCCCACCAGTAGTTCCAGGGTCCTACTTCATTCACTAAGTTCTGCCATGAACTGCCATGAACTCCTTGAATATTAGTAGTTCTACTTGCATATACCAGATATTCGAATCTCTTCTCTTCTGCAAATAAAATTTCCCCTTATTTTTACCTTTTGATTCCTTCATCTGTCCTACCCCAAAGAATAAGTACATTTTTCCCTTCTAAGGGCTACATCTGTGTCCCAAATTGTTGATTGCATCACATTAATAAATAGGTAACGTAATGTTAGAAAAGCACCATGACTATGTTGAGGAGATATTGTTTTATCATTAGGTTAAACAAGACTAGGTTTTTCTCTGAGAACTTAATCCCTAGGTGATAATGTTCTGCATTACCAGTCTTTTTCTCTCTCTCTAATATTGCACCTGAGCCAACAAAAGAAAATTTTTAAACATTTCTCCTGTTTGTGATCCTTAACTCATTCCTAGATTCCTGTCTAAAGTTTATTCTCAGTTCTGAGATTTCTCACCCAGGATTCACCATCTCCTATACCCAGCTCACCCTGTGGAAGTTTCCAGGCTTGTGAAAAACAAAGCTAGTCCTTCTAAACTCCATAGTCACCTTAGGAAACATAAAAGTACAGTCTTTGAAGGAAGCCTGGTAAGGTCTGGTACTGAATCCAGACTTCACCACTTCTTGACTAAGTGACCTTAGGTATCAAGATTGAAGAAAGCCAGGGCTAGGAAGAGGAACTAATGAAAATGCCACCGGTACAATATTTAACAGGAAATTTAATGCAATAGTTTAAATAATGAAGATGAATACAAAAATCCACGATGAGTAAAATACATAAAATTGAAATAAAGATGGTGTCAGCAATGATGCTGTGTAGAGCTATAAATATTCATCTCAAACTGAAAGGAAAAAATTAGTTAAGTAATAATGATTTTATCTTTAAAAAATTGAATTTATTGGGGTGACATAAGGTTAATAAAATTATGTAAGTTTCAAGTGTATAGTTACATGATACATCATCTGTATGTAGCATTGTATGCCTACCACTGAAAGTCAAACCTGCCATCGATGGAGCTTGAGAATATCACACAAAGTAAAGAACCATATGATTTTACTCATATGTGGGATTAAGTCTGTCCAGAAAAAGTCCAGCCATTGTTAACATAACAAGAACAGTGTGTGAGACATCAATGTAACCTGGCAGCCAAAGAGAGTGGACTGGGGTGCACATGTATGAACAACGATGACTTCACTGTACTAGTCATTGGGGGTGGTGGACTGCATTGAATGAGCATGTGTAATGTGTGGCCGTCACATTCAAAATGCCTGAGCAAGGAGAGCAACAAATCTGCATCAGATTTTGTATTAAGCTCGAGCATTCCCCCGTGGAAATGATTTGGATGATTCAGAAGACCACAGCTGTGGGCAACTGATTGGCAGCTTCATCACAACAATGAGCCTATTCATGCATCATGCCTTATGCAGAGATTTTTTGTGAAACATCAAATTATCCAGGTGACTCAGCCCCCACTAGAGCCCAGATTTGGCACTCTGTGACTTCTGGCTTTTCCCCAAACTAAAATCACCTTTGAAAGGGAAGAGATTTCAGATTGTTGAGGAGATGCAGGAAAATACAGCGGGGTAGCTGATGGCGAATGGAAGAGCTGTGTGAGGTCCCAAGGCGCCTACTTCGAAGGGGACTGAGGAGGTGTCATTGTCCTATGTACAATGTTTCTTAAATCTTGTATCTTCTTCACTAAATGTCTCTATTTTTTATATTGCATGGCTGGATTCCTTCTGAACAGACCCCAAAAAACTGAAACCAACAAATGAACAAGACAAACAAACAAAAACTCAGAGACAGAGATAGTAACGATCCGATCTTTGCTTAAAATATCGATGTTTCTATTCATCGGATTTTTTTCACATTGATGTGGGGTTTTGTTTGATTTTCTTTCATTTTCTTTTAGCATTTTACTAGAATATTATTTTTCTTCAGTACTTAGTTATTTTTGTTCCTACTACAATTTTGGATTTAAGGAAGGACCTTCCTTGCCTCAACCCTAGTCCAGTTCTGTCCTCACTTGAGCACTGGTGTGTTAGATTTCCTTCCAAAGGCCAATGACTAATTCTAATGTAGGAATAAAGACTTGATGATTCAGGTAAGAGAAACCTTATTTTATTTTACCAGCAAAACAAGTGGAGAATCAGTTCCAGTCACATTATCATGAGTGTGTCCCTCACCATGTCTCACTGTGCGGTGCCAATCCGGAAGCCTGTCTAGACATGCAAGGAAAACAAATGCTTAATGCAATGACTCTATCCAATGAACGACTTCACTCAACTGCTTGCATAAAATATGTAGGCTGTTCAGTCAACATTCCTGAACTGATGAATGTTTACCATACAACAACCCACTAAGAAACACGGGGCCTTATCAACGAGGAGCAAGAATTAGGAGAGGTGACTGACTGCCTCACAACTGGGAGAAATAGTTTTATTTTTAACTCCCAATAATCATTTGTTCCGACATAAAGTCCAGCAGGAGAGAGAATGGACTAGATCTTGGCAGTGTTTCTCCTTTGTTGACATAGAGACCATTTGTCAGTTGAGGGAGAAGACTTTGTACTCTAAGGTAACTTGAGTTAGCCAGTTGTGTGTCTAATTACATAGAATGCAGAAAAGTAAGATTTAGGAAAGTCTGTCTTATCTGTCAAGTGGTATGAACAATAATGGAAGTAGTTAGCTTTCATTACCGTTCTAGTGCTGCAGATTCACAGGATCACTTCCCAGGCTGCTAAAGTGAAGGGAACACACAAGTGATCAACTCAAGTCCCTCATGAACTACTGCTTGAAATTCTTCCACAAACTACATGCAGTGCAAAGGATTTGTCTGAATATCCTAAAACACAAACACATCTTTTACTAATATTAAAACATACTGCTGGGTTTCTTTTGATCCTAATACATCCATTGAACTATTCCAGCTCTAATGAAATCTAGAGAAGACAAGAGAAAGGAAAGAATAAGCTAATTTCTCATTAGTTCAGGGTCAATTACATCTTGGATCGAAAGGTGCCAAAATCCTTAGGAGCCCCGGAGGGTGTAATCAGATGCCTTTCTGGAATAAGCCAGTTCCGAGTGGCATTGCTGACGTCAGTGCCTGGGCCTGGCAGCCACAGTGTCTCAGGAACTGTAGAATGGATGGTGAACTCTACACTTGCATCTGGCTTCATGATTTCCTCAGTGCTCAAAGTCAATAATGCTAAGTCCTCAATTCGAAAACAGAGAAGTGATTGGTAGTGCCATTGGAGGACCCGTCTCTGAAAGGTTATCACGGGCAGGAATTACTCTATATGCCAGTGAAGAAGTGAACCAGAATCTTTCTCTATAGATTAGTTTGCATCAGACATTATAGCCTTGGGAGGAATCTTAGAAATCAAATGATTATAGCTCTTATTTTACAGATAATGAACCTTGCTCAAGTTCACCCTACTGTTTAGAATGGAACCCAGATATATACACCACTTTCTCCAGGATTCTTTCTACTACTTACTTCTGCCTATTCACAGGCTCTTTACTAAGCTGAATGGAAATAGGGATACCATGGAGTATTTTTCACACAAAGTAGAAAAATATTTGCTTACATTTTAGATCAAGGGAGTCTGAATAGTTCTGTTATAGGCATCCTGTTTCTATATCAAAATCATACTTATTGAATTTAAAAGGTTCCAAATCTTGAAATACTACATGATTCAAATTGACAATATGTAGGTATTTAACCTAGATATGTCAGTTGTTTCAGTACACACCCTTTCCTGCTTAAGTCACAGAGTTAGCCTTGGTTAATTCCATGCCCACAGGATGGGGGCACCAAGCTCAGTACAGTGATGATTAATGTCAAAAGGGAGCAAGGAGTCCTGGCTGGTAGCACAGTGGATAAGGCGCCGGCCTGGGAACCCAAAGGTCACTGGTTCGATTCCCCAGCCAGGGCACATAACCAGGTTGCAAGCCAGGTCTCCAGCCAGGTCCATAGCTGGAGGCAGGTAAAAGACGACCTTACATTGATGTTTCTCTCCCTCTCTGATTCTCTCCCTTCCCCTCTCTCTAAAAAGAATAAATAAAATATATTTTTAAAAGGGAGCAAGGAATTTAATGTCATATTGATGATTACATCCATGTACATTTCACTAATTTATTTAAATGGATGTGTGACATGACCTACTTTGATCACCTAACACCCTCATTTTTGGAGTGCCTTTATTGGGGCCAAAAAATTAAGAAGTGAAAGTATAAAACAGAATTTTCAGTACCAAAGTATCTTCTCCAGGAAGGCACTTTAAAGGCCCTCTATATGGAGCACAGTTCCATCAATAGAATATTGTTGTCTGTGGACAATATGTGTTTTGGGCCTTTTATTAAAACAAGGTATATTTGTCCTTTGCTTGAGTTTCCTCAACTTTCTGAAGTTTGTCCACAAAACCTTGATATACTAATCAATTTAGCTTTGGAAAGGCAACATCATGGATCTAACAACACCATGCTTTCTAGTAAGAGCATTTCAGTGTCTAGGAAAATGAAATAACCACCTCATTTGTACATCTGTAGCTTGAAACATCCTAGGAATACAAGAGATTTCCAATGAAATTGTAGGAACGTCGTGAGATCAGAAAAATTAATGTAACAGCCAGAAAACAAGCAGGAGGGGTGGAGTGACTGAATCACACAGTAGTTACATATTTAGCTTTATCTTTTCTTTTAACTGCCAAACTGTTTTCCAAACTGGCTGTACCGTTTGACATTTGCAGCTGTCGTAACAGTTCCTATTTCAACATGTGCTTGCCAACACTTAATATGGTCAGCATTTTACATTTTAGCCACCCTAATTGGTATGCAGTGGTATCATTGTGATCTTACTTTGTTTCCCTAAAGATTAATGATGTTGAGAATCTTGTTATATGCTTATTTGTCATTTATATATATTGTTTGGTGAAGTGGTGATTTAACTCATTTGCCCATGTGTTGGATTGTTTTCTTATTGAATTCTGAGATGTTAGGATATAGTCTGGATACAAGTCTCTTATCTGATATGTGCTCTGCAAATGTTTCCTCCTAGTCGGTGGCTTATCTTTTCATTCCCTTGATCATATCTTTTATAGTTTCTTTTGAAGAGCAGACATTTTAAATTTTGATGAAGTTTAATTTACCAAGATTTTTTTTAGGTTGTACTTTTGGTATATCTAACAAATCTTTGGTTAACTCAGATTCAAGATAATCTCCTATCTTCTCTTAGAAGAGTTGTATAATTTTATGTTTGACATCTATATCTATCATGAGTATATTTTTGTATAGGTGTGAGGTATGACTCAAGGTTTTGATTTTTTTTTTTTTTTTTTGTCATAGAGAAGGAGAAAGAGAGAAAGACAGAGGGAGAAACATCAATGTGTGAGAGATCCATTAATCTGTTGCCTCTCCCATGCCCCCAGCTGGACACCTGGCCCACAACCCAGGCATGTGCTCTGACTGGGAATCAAACTAGCAACCTTTTGGCTCACAGGCTGGCATTCAATCCACTGAGCCATACTAGCCAGGGCTCAAGGTTCATTTTTAAAAAAGATATGAATAGCCAATTGTTCCAGCACCATTTATTGCATAGTATATTCTTTCTCCACTGAATTGCCTTTACACCCTTGTCAAAAATCAGTTTATACATGCATACGTCTATTCTTGAACAGTCTATTTTATGTTGATCAATTTGTCTATACTGCCATTAATACCACACTATCTTAATTATAGTAGCTTCTTAAGGAGTTTTGAAATTAGATAGTGTTCAGCTATTAACTTTGTTCTTTTTCAAAATTATTTTGCCTATTCTGGATTCTTCTCTTTCTGTCTGAATTTTAGACTCTATGAATCCATTTTATCTCATTTGTTGGCTTATAGCTATGATTTTTTGTTGTTGTTGTACACAATTTTAACTTGTCACAGTCCATCTTCAAGTGATAGCATACAACATCATGTATGACATAAAAGCCTAAAATAGTATACTCTCCTTTTTCCCTTTTTGGTCTTTATGTTATTATTGTTACACATTATACCTACATGTATGCTATTATGGGTAATACATTATTTTTTTGTTTAAATAGTTACTTGTCTCATAAAGTGATTCAAAGAATTAGGAAAAAGTCATATATTTATTCACTTCATTACCATTTCTGGTGCCGTACATTTTTGTAGAAATGTATATTTCCACCTTATTGAATGTTCGCAAAAGAAAATTCATAATATTCTTTAACATTTCTTATTGTGTGGATCTGTGGTGATGAATCCTTTCAGCTATTCATTTGTATATCTAAAAAAGTCTTTGTTTTAGTTCTGAAGAAAACATTTTGCTGGGTATAGAATTCTAGGTTGATGGATTTTTCTTCTTTGAGTTCTTTAACAATATTCCACTATCTTGTCATTTGCATTTTTTGCAATGAGAAATATGCTCTCATCCTGTTGTTCTCTATTACTTTTATCATCTGTCCCAGTTCTTAGTTGATTTCAACTCATTACTTCTTTTCTTCATTGTGGTTTATATTTTCATACTCCTTTGCATGCCTGGTAATCCATTGGCTGCCAAACTATAATTTTACTTTGTTAAGCATTGGTAATTCTCTAAGCCTTTAAAAAATTCTTGAGCTCTGGCTGGTAGCTCAGTGGAAAGGTGCTGGCCTGCAAACCCAATGGCTGCTGGTTCAATTCCCAGTCCAGGCACATAACCAGTTTGCAAGCCTGGTCTCCAGCCAGGTCCTTAGCTGGAAGCAGGTGAAAGGCAACCATATGTTGATGTTTCTCTCCCTTTCCTCCTTACCTGCCCTTCTCTCTAAAAAGTAATGAAGACAAAAACATGCTTGAGATTTGTTCTGGGGAGAAGTTAAGTTACGTGGCAGCAGTTTGATCCTTTCAGATCTCTAACCCATTTGGATAATTCTTTTCCTGGCTCTGTAGTTTCCCTTTATGAATTATCTGATTGGTACTCAGCTGAGCACTAGAAGACGACCCTGTGATGAGTTTGGTTTGGTTTTGGTTTTGGCTTTTGTTTTGTTTAGGTTGAAGTTTTAAGTTCTGGTAGGAACATTATTAATTCAGTTCTTCCCTCCCCCTACCCCATCATCTTGGTCAAAAGCAGAAATCCTCAATTTAATGTGTAACTTATTATTAAAGTAGGCTATACTTTCTTTTGGAAGATATTATGTTATTTGTATTTCTCAGCATCTTTAACCAATAATTTAAAGTTTAATGCTAAAATATCAAAAAGAAAACATCCCTCAGTTCCAAGAAAAAAAGCACAAAAACTCAGATTAATTTTATGTCCACCTGTGGCTTTCATGCAAACTACTGCAAAAAAAAAAAAAAAAAAAAAATCTCATATGAGCATACAGAAGTCTCTTCTATTAGTTATGGATGGCTGGCTATTCCCTGAGGTATAAAATAATTTAGTGATATTAAGTTTATAGGGGAAATAATAAATAGGGATAATATCTTAATATACTTATTTGAAGTGATTATACCTAACAGGTAAAATAAGATATATGAACTCCCTAAAATAGGGATGTCAAACTCATTGTCACCAGGGGCCACATCAGCCTTGCAGCTGCTTCCAAAGGGCTGAATGTAATTTTAGGACTGTATAAATGTCACTACTCCTTAACAGTTAAGCGAGCTGGGTAGAAACAAGGTACCAGGCTGAAGGTGTCAGGCCAGATAAAACAAGGTGGAGGGTGGGATTCAGCCCCAGAGCCTTGTGTTTGCCACCATGCACTAAAACATTGCATTAATTAAAGACCCTTTTTGCAGTTGCTAAAAACAGCCCACAAAACCATCTATATCTCAAGCCTTGTATGAATTTATAAAGAAGAATGAAATATAATATAGTCAAATTTGAGCAAATTAAAGGTGCATCTGATTTAACGAGTCATATTGCTAATTTGACACTGCCATTTCATAAGTAAATAATAATATGATATTAAAACATATATAGACTCTACAGAACTCTGGGATAAGGATTAAACAATTATATATTCAACAACAGGGTATCTTCTATTCATGTAGAATAAAATAGTAACATAAGGCAAACACCAAGAGACGTAATAAAACAAACTCAGGGGCATATTCAGTATTGGTGGGTCCTAAAAACCAATAAACTTAATACGGGGGACTTTCTTTAAGGAACAAAATTCAAAATTATGAACATAATTTTGTTTTTTAAAAACCACACAGTATTCCTTAAAGGCATTCCATTACTGAAGGCCTATTCTCTCACGTACAAGGGTATGAACCACGTAAGTACATCCTACTGGACCCAAATTGAATGTATCTCCAACTCCACTTCCTCTAGAGATGAAAAGTGCAAGAAGTGCCCACAGCCAGGCCAGCACAACCCAACACAAGAGAAACTAGGCAGAGGGCAAGTTGCAACAGAAATATATTTAGTATTAATCAATTGCAGCTAATATACCTTACAGTACTGTATGACCGTGTGAATATATTGCTAGTACCTAAGGCACCCTGGGATTCAACTTAATGAGCTCTTTCCTAAATTCACCTCCACGGGAAGGAAACGTGGAAGTACAGACTAATACGGCTTATAATTGTCATACCGCCATCTTTCTCCGCACAAGTTATCTGAGAAACATCAATACTGGGTCCTCCCTAGGGCTCTTGCCTTTAATATATTTCTACAGTGGAAGTTCAAAGGCTACTGGAAACAAGTCTGCCTATATCTTTTATTTAACATGATACACGAAAAGGAAAGAGGGTTAGAAGGAACACATAGGTGAGAGATGGGTTGGCAGGCTAGATAAGACCATCTAGATACGTGGTTCTGACAGCACAAAGATTCGCAAAGTGACCTGGAACTCCTGATCCACCAGGTCATGCATGTTCCATCCCCTAAGTCAGTCACCAAGCTCCTCAGCTGTTGCTATGGAGACCACCCAAAGTTCACGGGAGTTCCCTTGCCTAACATCGGTCCTGGGAAACTCAGACAAAAGGTAGCAACCCTATCCCATAGTTGGATTAGTAGCTGGGCTCAGAACATGTTTTCCACCCTCAGCTATTCTGTTCTTGTCGAAATCAATTTGTTATGCCTTGGTGTTACAGAATATATTCATCAGCAGTTTTTCTAACCTACATCTTGCCCATTAATAAGCAGTAACCGACGGAAGTCCCTCTACTGTGAATTTTGCCCAAGGAGGCTTGTGTTCTGTACTCACTCATATTTTTTAGCATACTGCAATGGGTGCATAAAGAGAAGTTGAAATAAAAATAAATGTGACTGCATAAGCACACATACACACGCATGACAACCCTGTAGTTGTCCAAATGTCTATGTAGTAAATCGTAAAGGGAAAGCCCTAGATCAGATATAAATAACTTCCTCCCGAGATCCTGGAAATCCCAGGACATTTCTCCAGTGTCCTGTCTCTTGGTGGCTTTCCCACAGAGAAATATTAAACTAATGGCATGGATTACACCTACGGTGAACGGTGAAACTGAACACCAGACAGCCCCCGGAGGATTAGGTTTTGCTTTCTAACGCCACCTGTTCGAGTAGGAATCCTGACCCCTCAGAGCACACACTGGCTGTGTCTCAGAGGTGGGGCTGCTTCTCAAGTGTACAAGTGGCCCTGCCATTTTTCAATTTCAATCATTTCATTCGGTTGACAAGGTAAAAGGACATCCAATGCCACAACTGTAGATGCATAGAGCTAGGGAGTCATGTAGTTTACCCAAAAAATGGGGTTTAGGGACCATCCACGTACATGGATCATTGTTCTGTGTTTCTGGGTCAGCAACAAGGGGGGACTGTCCCCTGGCCATATTCAGCATTGTCCCAAATGCACTCCTCCTCCAGAAAGTTTTAGTTTTTACTCCTTTCTGTATAGAATCGTTGACATCACAAGAAGCACAGTATTGCATTTAATATTCACAGAGTAGCTTGCCATATACTTAATTAGCCTTTTGTTCATTCATTTGACATTTTATTAAAACAAGAGCTCACTGTACAAGGTGGAGAGGAAAGAACATAACTTCTGGGTTTAGACAACAGTTATTTCCCAATAAGGAACCACCACTTAGACTGTTTGTGATTTTGAACCACGTTCTTATTCTTTCTAAATATCAGTTAGTGGTTATCGAATGGAGGAAAATAAAACCTATTTTAAAGAGTTGCTGGGAAGACTAAGTAGGTGACCTAATCTGTGTATCTGATAAATAATAAGAGCCCAATATATATTTACATGTCCTACAGCAATTGTTTTTAAGTGCAGCATTATTTTATGTGGTTGATGGGAAAAATCCTCTCAGTTTTCAGCAAATGACTCAAACAAGTCTTTCAGGGAAAATTTCTTATCAGGGCTTTAAAATGATTGACTCTGAGAAAATTTTATTTTATTAGTAGTACAAGAGCTATGTGATGTGAAATAGTTAAATATGGAACCAGGAGTCTTAATATTTTTAAAATTGTATTCTGCATTTCCATTCCTGCCTGAGCCTATTATGGTGACAATATGTAATGGAAATCAATTGGAAAATTGGAATTGTGCAAATTTTACTTGGCTTGGCTTTGTTTGGTCTCACTGCATATAATCATTTAAATTTTTAACTCCTTTGTGGGTAGTCTTTCTCCCAAATAACAGCCCTAGCTTTCTGCTTTCAGTGAATCCACAGTGTTTACTGAAGATCTCAGTGATCTTACACCATATTAAACACTGTGGGGTCTGTAAGAAAAATAAATGAGGACAAATTATATAGTAATTATTGGTTCATGAGCCACACACAGAACATGTCCCCTTCCTTCTTGGTCTCACCTTGAAAGTGATGTTTTCTACTCTCCAAAAACCTGTATTTAGGGAGGTAAGATTAATACACATGAATCAAATAGCGAGCAATTGGTGATTGCCTACTTGTAAAATAAATCATGTGATCAAAACTTTCCTAAATTGTTGGCCAGCAATGGGATATATCACTAGCATCAGATGACCAGGAAACTCGTGAAGGAAATGTTTGGATTTTAGCTGGACAGACAACAGTGTGGTGACAGAGAGGGAAAGGGGGTGAGAAGTAGGTGGAGGTGGGCAAAGGTTTGGGGGGAATGGGACAGAAAGAGACTTTGCTTGGGGTAATGGGTGCATGACACAGTATGCAGAGGGACGTACTGAGTTGTACACTTGAAATGTATATGGCATTACAAACCAACGTCACTGAATGCATTCAATTTTTTTAAAGGTAAAGAAAAATAGAGTCTGGGTAACAGTGAAAAGTTATTAACTTACTGGGACAGAGGCATCAGCTATTTGAAAAGTGCCCGATGATTACTTTGGGACCAAGAAGAAGTTATGGATAGAGAAATTGCTTGCAGCTTGGTGGAGAACATAGTCATTATGTTTAGCTTTATCTTGTTCTACAGGACCTTATAGTGGCAGGTCTCCAGCCAGGTCCATAGCTGGAGGCAGGTGAAAGGAACCATAGAGTGGTGTATAGAACAAGTTTGGGTGGGGGGAGCAGTAGGAGGATAGGAATGAATTGGAAGATGAATTTCCAGAAGAATGGTAAACAGTAATATCGCATAGGAATTTCAATTTACTTTTCAAGGGTCCGCCTCTTTCATGTCCTCTTGTGAACGGACCCTCGATTTTTCCACATAAATAACTATTTTATTATGCTATCCTCTTCATTCAGTTTAGTTCAGATCATTTTATTGTTTGACCACCTGTGTTATGTGCTAAACACAGGTTCTAGAGAAACAAAGATGAATAAAAATCAATCACCACTCTCAAGGAGTTTATGATTTAGCCCAGGAGTTCCTGAGAGCTTCTGGCACATGTCCTCACTTTTAAATGGTGTCCTGTACCCAGAGACCTTCTGCTTTAACCATCTCTATAGAATGAACATACTTATGAAGGTATGTCCCAAAAGTATCAGCTGAGCAAACTGAATTATATAGACATTGGCTTGATACTTTTGGGGCAGACCTTCAGACACATGCTGATTCAGAACATAAATACACATCACACTGGAGTAGGACAATCTCTGTATAGCGACGTAAAGGTGCTGGAAATCTGGTTCCTTCCTAAACAGACCCTCAATCAGTTTCCTGTTTTAAACCCCAATTCACCCCAATTTGCAAGACTTCTTATGTATTCAGTCGCTTTTCAACTACTTCTCTGCTGGCTTGTGGTCTTTAGAGAATTACCAACCCAGATTCTGGCAACCTACAAAATGTTGTTGCTATAGCCTATCCTCTTATTCAGATTTATATCTATTTGGATTAATATCTCTTTTGTTAACCTAATACCCTCCTACTTGTCTTAATATCTTAACTGTCATTTAAGTGACTTTCTGGGAAACAGTGGCAGATTATGTGCATGTTCAATTTGCTGCCTTTACACGAAGGCCTATTTTAATCTTATTGCAAAATTTCCAGGAATTGTCAAATACTTTCTATCCCAGCATTCACAAGGAAGAAAAAGAATTTAAAAGATTTTATTAAAATTTGTTTTGGCCCTGGCTGGTGGCACAGTGGATAAGGTGCTGGCCTGCAAACCCAAAGGTTGCTGGTTCAATTCCCAGCCAGGGCACATAACCAGGTTGCAAGCCAGGTCTCCAGCCAGGTAGCTGGAGGCAGGTGAAAGTCAACCACATATTGATGTCTCTCTCCCCTTTTGCCTCTCTCTCTTCTCCTCTCTCTAAAAATAACAAATCAAATCTTTAAAATTTGATTTGATTTTAAACATTAGCTGACTGTTTACTTAATTTTAAAGCATCACACATAACTTAAATGAATATATTCTATAAAGCCATATACGGATAATGGAATCTGATGACAGAGAAAAATGAAGTTCATTAATAAACCATAGCTAAAGCCAGTCTTTCACTATTTGTAACAAGAGTTGATTGAATATACACTCCTAGGATATGCTTTAGTTGAAAGAAGTATCACAACTAATTTTTTTTTGTCACACCTTCAAGAACAAATTGACCTGGACAAAAAGAGCCAAAGTCCATTACATTGAAAGTGAGTAAAGTATCCTGGCAATTAAAATCTATCTACTCTGTGGAAGTTGTAACTTAACTGCAATTCTTGCATCTGTTTTAAACATGTTATTCTCCAAGGATAGCAGGGGTAAGTAGTTAATGAATAAAATACTTTAAATATCTTCCCAGTGAATGTTCTTAAAACTCTCAAATCATTGAAGGAACATTTTATACTTATCTTTTGATCCATTGATAAGCTCCCTCTAAATATATCATCAGTGTCCAAAATATGGGTGATGCCAACATTCCCTGAGGTACACACTCAATTCCAGTTCACGGACAACTTTCATCTCTACCCTCTGAGGCAGTAGGTGGGCACACCCAATGCTTCTGGCTTATCTTGGTCCTAAACATTTTTGTTTTGCAAATACTTATTTATACCACTTTATGAACCAACACTTACTTATCTTCACTGCCAATAATCACAGATAATTCTAATACCTTTTAGCCTTGTACTCTGTCCCAGGCAAGTATGTTGCATATATTAACTATATTCAGTCCTTTAGAAAACAACCATTAGTGATGAGCAACCAACACCTAAAGAGGCCAGGACTGGAACCCAGTTCTGTTCTGCCCCTAAATTCTGCATTTTTAACACTGCAAAATATGACTTCCAAGCATATGGGCATAATTTCTAAACTATGATTGATTCTCATCATTGGTATAACTCATGAGGGAGGTGGGAGGTAGGGAGGGGACAAGATATGCCAACTCATATTCCAAAATGAAAAACATGATGTAGTTATTGGAATGATATATAACTGTTAAGAATGTGTGAAATCCACTATGTAAACTGGACAAAGGATCTAAATAGACATTTTTTTCCCCAAAGAAGACACACAGATGAATAGCAGATACATGAAAAGATGCTCAACATCACTCATCATCAGCAAAAAGCAAATCAAAACCGCAACGAAAAGTCATTTTACACTTGTTAGGACAACTATGAGGTCTGCCCCAAAAGTATCAGCTATACAAACTGTTTTAGTTATGTTGACATTGGCTTGATCCTTTCAGGACAGACCTCATATTATAAAAAATGACAAAAGATAACGTGCCTTTTGAGGATGTAGAGAAAAAGATGGGAATGTGAATTGCTACAGCCACTGTGGAAACCAATATGAAGGTTCCCCAAGAAATTAAAATAGAACTATCATATGATCCAGCAATTCTACCTCTGGGGATATATCTAAAGGAAGTGATTTTTTATCTTTAAGGGTATCTGTAGTCCAATGTACATTGGTACATTATTCACAGTAGTCAAGGGAAACAACTTAAATGTTGGTCAACAGATGAATGGAAAAAGAAAAATATATTTTCCTTAAAAAAAATAAAGAAACCCTGCTATTTATGACAAAGTAGATGAACCTGGAAGGCATGATGCTAGTGAAATAATCCAGGCAGAGAAAGACAAATACTTCATAGTATCATTTATATGTGGAATCCTTTTTAAAAAAGTCATACTTATATCAAAAATTGGTTGGTGGGAAAAATCGGAAGAGGTTGGATAAGGATTCAAACTGTCAGTTGTAAGATGGAGAAGGTCTGAGGATTTCAAGTGTAACATGGTGACTTAGTTGATAATAATGTCATGTATAGGTGAAATTTGCTCCAAGTAGAATTTGGGTTCTTACCAAAATATTTCTTAAAGAACTAAAAAAGGTCTTTTTAAAATACCTTTTCTTTTGATGGCTTAGTAGTATTCCATTGTGAAGATGCACCACTGCTTTTTTATGCACTCATCTACCGATGGGCACTTGGATTGCTTCAGGATCTTGGTAATTGTAAATAATGCTACAGTGAACCTACGGGTGCAGATATTCTTTCAAATCAGTGTTTCAGGTTTCTTTGGATATATTCCCAGAAGTGGACTTGCTGTGTCATAAGGCAATTCCATTTTTAATTTCTTGAGGAAACTCTATACTTTTTTCCACAGTGGCTGCACCAATATACAGTCCCACCAACAGTGCACAAGGGTCCTCTTTTTCCCACATCCTTGCCAACATTTCTCTTTTGTGGGTTTATTTATGATAGTCATTCTGACAGGTGTGAAGTGAAAGTAGAAGAAGGTAAATATGAGATAAATGGTGATGGAAGGAGACCAGACTTTGGATGGTGAAAATTCAATACAATATACAAATGCTATAGAATTACATTTGAGACCTATATAATTTTATTAACTAATATAACCCCAATAAGTTCAATTTTAAAATGAGCTTTTCTGCCTTCTACTTCTTGTTCTTGGTCCGGAAGGAAAAAAAAATCATATTAAATTAAAACATATCTATATGTCCTATGGAGCTATTTGGAAAACATTTTGAAAATTACTACAGGTATAAAAACAAATCAGATGCCATCCATGCTCTAAAAAGAACCTAAAATCAAATGAAAGAAAGATTGGGTGGAGAAGGGATAAAACATATTATGTATTATTATAATCAAAGGCACAAGGTGATCGACTTCAAATGAGATGCACAGTGCAAGAGAATCACTATGTGAGTGGGTGAAGGAGGCAGCCAGTCATCTCCAATGTCCTTGGGCCAGAAAAGTTTGCATCTCCTGGTACGATTTGTCTTTCATAGACTGTGTTACAAAGCCATGAGCCATACATGGATTTTTCCCTTTTGGATAGTTTCAGTACCAGGCACCATTTTTGGTACAGAGAAAGTGATCAATCAATACTGCTTGAATTAACTAATTTATTCTTTTAAGAAGTTATTCAGTCCTGGCTGGTGGCACAGTGGATAAGGTGCTGGCCTGCAAACCCAAAGGTTGCTAGTTCAATTCCCAACCAGGGCACATAACCAGGTTGCAAGCCAGGTCTCCAGCCAGGTATACAGCTGGAGGCAGGTGAAAGGCAACCATACATTGATGTCTCTCTCCCTCTCTGCCTCTCTCTCTTCCCCTCTTTCTGAAAATGATAAATAAAATCTTTAAAAAAAAAAAAGAATTTATTCAACCTTTTATATCTTTCCCACTGCTCTTTCAGAGTCACCAAATTCTTGTAGGGTTTTTTTTTTTATTGTCTCAGAATTATTTCTAAAAACCTCAATGAGTTAACAGGAAGGGGAAACCTACTCATCTAAGGACACACAAGCCAGAGAGGGAGGATGTAATCCAATACATCTGGGCTGGTTCATTTTTATTTGGACAAGGGCAGATAGTAGCAGAATCAGATAGAAGTTAGGGTATTAGATTGTTTGTTGTTGCTTATCAAAAGTTTAAGTGTCCATCCAATAAGTTCTACTTTTTGGAATGGAGGAGTCCAGACACGGACTTCAAAGAGAGAAACAGGAAAACACCTACAAGATAGCTTTCCTAACATGTCATCTTACTTTAGATTGTTCCCTGATGTATGAGCTTATATGCAACCTGTAACTCATGTATTAAGTGTCTTTGAATCCTGAGCTGAGAGCAAATTTTGAAAAAAAATAAAAACTATCCTAATTTCTCCATTTGCAAAATAAGGATCAAGTGAATGCATTCCCTCTTCTCCCTTTAATTTGAAACAACGTCAAGGAATTTCAAAACTTCCAACTCCATTTTGTGACTTTAGGAGGCATCCCTGAATCTGTGACATAGGTTCAAAGTAGTTTTCTTGTACAAAGCAGCCATAGTTCCTGCCCTAGAAGCCATTCCAAGCAAGTTGCAAAGAACATTTGCTTCCTTCTGCGATCCTTAGTGGTATTTGAGGAAGAGGAGCTGACTGTAGTCACTGGTCCAAAAGGCCTAGAAAGTGATGGATCATGGGTCACTGATTCCTTGGGGGTCAAGAAAGAAAGAAAGGATGCAATGAGGAAGATTCTAATGCATTGAAGCATCCAAGTCCCCAGGAGCTGGGTTTAGTCTTGGCTGAGTTCGTCCATCTATATCTGGAATTGGTTTTGTATTTCACTTGCTTCTTCTAGGTGAGTGTATTCTAAACCAGATTTACATTTCCTATACGTCTGTGGGGTATTTTCCATGGAACTTTTTGAGGAGAATTAAGAAAATGAAGAGTTCAGATATTATTCACTGAGGAATATGAACTCGGCTTTAGGTTTACATATTGGCACATGCATAGGGATTTCTTTGTATTTCTGCATGTACAATTCATTTCAAAAGGTCTCAGGAGTCCTTGTTGCATAAATAAACAGTGGCAAACTTGAGACTTCTACTACATTAACATGAAGCATTCACTGTCTGAAGTGTGTGTTTGTTTATGAAGGCTAAATGGGAATTTTTGACTAATTGAATACAGAGCCCCATCAGATCATGTCAACATCTCTATCTCGTGTTGAACTTAGGAGATTCTCATACATCTGACAGGTTGTCAGGTATGTAGTGGGTCCTAGTGAAGCCATCAAAAGAAAATCATATAAAAACTCTTAGGAGGAAAATGATGCCTGAAAAAGCCAGCTGTCTCACTTCTTTAATATTTCTAAGATATAATCGACAAACATTGTACAAATTTAACAGTCACAATACAGTGTATAGATGATGTGTTACCGAATTGTGCACCTAAACTCTATATAATTTTGTTAAGCAGTGTTATCCCAATACACTTAACAAAAAGGAAAAATAATAAACTTAGGGTGTAATTATATAAAACATGATTGATGTATATATTACAAAATTATTACCACACTAAATTTAGTTAACATCCATTACCTCACATCGTTACATTTTCTTCCTTGTGATGAGAACTTTGAAAATCTACTCTCTGAGAAACTTTCAAATACTCAATAGAGTGTTAACTATAGTCACAATGTTGTACATTACATCCTCAGAATTTAATTATCTTATAACTGAAAGTTTGTACCATTTGACCCTTTTATCCAATTCCCCCATCTCAAGTCCATGTCTGGAAACCACAAATCTTACCTTTGTTTCCACGAATTTGATCTTTTAAAAGATTTCTCATGAGTGGGATCATACGGTATTTGTCTTTCTCTGTATGATTTATTTCACTTAGCACAATGCCCTCAAGGTTCATTGAGGTTGTCATAAATGACAAGATTTTAATTGAGTCATCACTTTGGTGCAGTGGTCAGGGTACATCTCAAAGCCTTTGTGATTTTCCTTGGCAACAAAGCATGCTGGGATCAGGATGCTCTAACAATTTCTAATACCTAGTGCCTGAAAGAAATGCTACTAAATAGCTTTATTAAAAGATAGCATCCTGGTACTTACAGCAAGACATATAAAAGAGAGAAGAAATACTTAAAATGAGCTTTAAGATATTCAGATATATAGAATGTGATCACCAAGGACCCTTAATATTCATGGAACATTCCATAAGTGAAGAAAAGCGTAATAATTAGGAAAGGATATATTGCTATAGCACCTTACATATGCATGTAACAAAAAATATTATTACAATCTTTTTAATTTGGCCAAATGGATCAATCTTCAATGTACGTGTGATAAAAGAAATGCCATTTAAAGTGAGAAATCAAAGAGTAGAAACTGGCTATTGAAGATGTGAATACAAAATCTTCACTTTTAACAGAAGGCAGTCCTTTCTAGCTTTTGATGTGACATCTTTTATCTCATTCTCATTACTCTCTAAACCAACCCCCCACTCCACCCCCACCCCACCCCACCCCACCCCTGCCACACACACACACACACACACACACAATCTTATCATTTGATCTTTGGTTATGTTATTCTCAGTCCTGAGTCACACACCTACATTTACACAGCAATTTTTAAGTATTAATTTTTAATTTATTTAAAAAAGCTGTGATCAGTTTTAAGTGTACAACAAAATGATTCAGCATTTATATGTCTGACCGCACAATCGCCACACTAAGTCTACTGTCACTGCACAAAAGCATCAACATGTACTCACAACTGTAAACCTACTTTTGTGTACTCTGTATTTCCCTTTGCCTTTTTCACCCATTCCTCCTCCTCCCCCCTCCCCATGGCAACCATTATTTAATCTCTGTTTCTAGGAGTCTGTTTTTGTTTTGTTTTGATTGTTCATTTGTTTTGTTTTATAGACTCCACATATAAATGAAGCCATGTGGTATTTGTCTTTCTCTGTCTGACTTATTTAACTTAGAATAATGCCCTTTAGCTCATGCTGTAGCAAATGGCAAAATTTCATTCTTTTTATTGATGAGTAATATTCCTTTGTATATAGGTGCCACATCTTCTTTATCCACTCATGTATCGATGGACACCTAAGGTATTTCCCTAGCTTGCCTGTTGTAAACTATGCTGCAATGAACATAGGGGTGTGTATATCTTTTCAGATGAATGATTTTGTTTCCTGTAAGAATGGAATTGCGGAGTCATATGGTAGTTCTATTTTTAGTTTTGGGGGAAATCTCTGTTTTCCATAGTGGCTTCACCAGTTTACAGTCCAACCAACAGGGCATGAGAGTTCCCTTTTGTCCACATTTTTTTTCAGTACTTGCTAGCTCTTGCCTTTTTGATAACAGTTTTCAGACTGGTGTGAGTTGGTAGCTCATTGTGGTTTTGATTTACATTTCCCTGATGATTATCTTCTCATATGTCTGTTAGCCATCTGCATGTCTTCTTTAGAAAAAATGTCTTTGTGTCCTCTGTCACTCTTTTTTAAATCAGATTTCTTTCTTTTTGGTTATGGAGTGTTACGAGTTCCTTATATATTTTTTATATCATCCTCTTATTGGATATATCATTTGTGGGTCTATTCTCCCATTCCATACATTATCTTTTCATTTCTGCATAGCTTAACTATGCAGAAGCTTTTTAGTTTGATGATGTCTCCTTTGTTTATTTTTGCTTTTGTTTCCCTTTCAAACAAATCTAAAAAGATATTACTAAGACTGATATCAAAGTGTTTCCTACACATACTTTCTCCTAGAAGTTTTATCATTTCAGGTCTTACATTTAAGTCTTTTTTAAAATATTTTTGAGTTTATTTATAGTATAGAAAATGGTCCAGCTTCTTTCCTTTGTTTTTTTAAATATGTCTGTCCATTGTTTCAACACCACTTGTTGAAGAGACTGTCATTTTTCCATTGTATATTCTTTTCTCTTTTATCAAAGATTAATTGACCATATAAGCAAGGTTTTATTTCTGGGCTCTCTATTTTGTTTCATTCATCTATGGGTCTGTTTTTGTGCCAGTATCATACTGTTCTGATTATTACAGATAGCTTTGTCATATAGTTTGGAATCAGGAAGCATGATACCTCTAATTTTATTATCCCTTCTCTAGATTGCTATGGCTATTTATGGTCTTTTGTGATTCCATATATACTTGAGGATTATGGTCCTAACTCTGAGAACAGTGCCATTGTTATTTTGATAGAGATACATCAAATCTGTAAATGCCTTTGGGTAGTATGGACATTTTGATGATAGTAATCTTTCTCAATCAACGAATACACTATATCCTTCCATTTATTTGTGGCCTTTTAAGTTTCTTGTTTCAATGTCTTACAGTTTTCAGAGAACAGGTATTTTATCTCCTGGGTTAAATCTACTTCTAGATATTTTATTCTTTTTGCCATTGAATCTGTTGCAATCTTCTAAGCATTGCTGGAGAAAGGCAGGAAATTGTGCCATGAGGTTCTTTAACAACGTAACGCATAAGCTCACCTGAGTTGTCATGGTTTTCATTTGTCTCTCAATCATGCTTGTCACTCCTCCAGCGTCTGTTCTCACAATTCTACCCTCTAATGGCCTCTCTTCTCTCTTCTTTCCATACATGGAATTCTCTCCCTTGCCTCCCTCTTTCTCATGGTCTAAAACCACGTATCCAAAGCTTCCAGAATCTCTCATTCTCATCCCCTCTCAGAGAAGGAGCTTCACCTCCTCTTTCCTAGTCGTTTCAGCCCTACAAACCTCCATATGCTCTTGAATTCTACATTCTCTGAGGCTCTCACACACACTGTCTCTGTTGTATCTTCCATCTTCTACTCTACTGGTTTTTCATCTTGCAAACCTGCTTTGGTTTCCTGTCGACCCCTTCCCCTGCCACACACACACACACACAGACACTGTTTTTCACACAATTGTGTGACTGAGTAATTAGTGTGTTATCTTCCGTCTGCTTCTATTCTCTACTTGGACACTTCTTGGTTTTATTTCTTCATAGTCTGATCTGACTTTGGTTGCTTCTTTGACTGGGTCTCCCTGCCCCACCCCCTACCCACCAGTAGTTACCAATGACTTCCTAAATACCAAATCCAAAGCTCTTTCTTTCAGTCATTTCTTTTTCTCCTAGATTACTCTGTATCTTCTAGAGTACTGTCTTAAATTTAGTTTCAATGATTCTATGTGGACCCAGTTTTTGTTTTACCTTTGAAGTTTCCATTTAAATTAAAGCTATTAGTTTCACCACTTCTCCTCATCCCTCTTTGAAGATTCATTTTATTTGTACCCCACCTTTTTGCTTTTCTTTTGGGAATCTTATCCATTCTCATGGCTTAAAAGGACACATTTCTCAAATTTTCAGTCTTGAACTCACTCTTTTTCATCAATTAAATTCCTCTTACTCAAAATCCTGCAGTTACTTTGTATGCTCAATATCTCAAATTAGATTCATGTATTTTTGGCCAAAACAAGTTTATTCTTTGCATGTAAGTTATTGAAAATATTATTTTTCAATTAATTGAAGCCTAAAACTTTGGCATCTTATACAAAAATAATATAATATATACAGAATGTAAGTCCTTTAAGAAAACTACATGCAACAGTCTAAAAAAATGTAACAAATTAAATCTGAGCAATTGAAGATTTGGACATTTCAGAAGAAAATCTTAGATATTTTGTATATTTTGGGGGCCAAAATCTATTTTGGGGTCTTTCACATAAACAAATAAAAATGTGTAAATAATCTCTTCTTTTAAGAAAAGCTTATTACTACGAAATAAATCCTGTTGAGCTTTTCTTTACAATCACTTAACATCTTTACTTTCCTTCTCTTTCTTCTGTTAAATAACATTTACTATTCACTAAATTTTGTATTCATTTATTCAATAACTAGTCAATTGGCATTTACTATGCTGTTGCCTGACTTCTCCTTAGTGTTTTTTCATACAGTAAGTAGATGATTAGTTTTCTCCCAAAGATTTTTCTGTTCCCAGAATTTTCAGTTAAGTATCATATCCTATTAGTCCTAAAATACCTCCTCACACAAATCACTGCCCCATTACAAAACTTTCCTTTATCAAGATCAAATCTGCCCTGGCTGGTGACACAGTGAATAAGGTGCCGGCCTGCGAGCGCAAAGGTCACTGGTTCAATTCCTAGTCAGGGCACATGACCAGGTTGCAAGCCAGGTCTCCAGCCAGGTCTGTGGCTGGAGGCAGGTGAAAGGCAACCATACATTGATGTCTCTCTCCCTCTCTGCCTCTATCCCTTCCCCACTCTCTAAAAATAATAACTATTTTAAATAAATACATAAATAAAGTCATAAACAACAAAAAAAAAGATCAAATCTAATTTCATTTGTTTGGCATTTGTGGTTCTCAGAAGTCTGAAGGCCCCACTTCCAACCCACCCCCGCCTCACATGCACTTTTTTAACCTTCCCTCACTTCACTCCTGTACATTAAAACAGGCCTTGTCCATCTACTCCTGGTTTCATTACCATGCTATGTCCTTTCAGCTTTCCAGGGGTTCCTTCACATTCCTTGCTGAGAACTTCCATCATAGCTTCCTTTTCCATCTTTCTCTTCCCCTTAAAGCCAGGCCACTTTCCAGAGCCTTCATCAGGCCTTCTACAGTGTATTCATTCTTGTCCGAATGTTTGTGGCACTAATCACCTATTCCCTTCCTCCATCAGCAATCTCCACACAATCTCCTATATTGCTAGGCATTTCTACACATGTATGTGTGCATTCGCTCTTCCTACCCATATTATAAGTCCCTGAAAGCATCAACAACATCTAAGGTGACACTTGAAAACATTAGGCAGATAAGGCAGGTGTTTAACAATCATGCGTTAACCACTACTCCGTTCAATCAAATCAAAATTTCATTTACTTTTTCATTCCCCCAAAGATACCATGAACGGTCCCAACATACTTCAGTATGTTTTTAAAATCTATACAAAGACTGAACAGCTTTGAAACACAGATATAAATAGTACCATGCATAAGTTTTTTTTCTAGCTCATACCTCTGCCGAATTTAGTGAATTACGTGCAAAAGTCTGTGGCAGGTACTGTGGGTGGGATGAGAGAAATATGATCATCTCACCCTTGAGGAGCAACAGTCTGGTAAAGACATATGTTCCAGTCCCCTGGAGGTGGTAATGAGTGGTCATAAGAGACGTACACACAATGGTCTGTGATAAATCCTGCTTAGAGAAACTGAAGGTGTCTGCAGAGGTACTGGGGAGAAAATTGAGTTTGTAATGGATTAGTTCAATTTTAAACATTATTTATTGAGATAAAATAATAACTAATAAGTATCATTTAGTTAATTATGCAACTATGTCAATGTTTTTATTTTGCTTTATGAAGTTTTATGAAGAACACTCATGTTCTGAATGTACTGTATTTTATTTTTAAAAATAGATCTTGTAAATTCTATTTTTAATTATAGTGTCCATTCAATAGTATTTTGTATTAGTTTCAGGTGTACACACATAGCAGCGAGACAGTCACATCCTTTATAAAGTGATGCCCCAATATTTCAAGTACTCACCTAGTATGATACATAGTTATATTATAGTATCATTGACTATATTCTCTATGTTTTACTTTATGTCCCCATGACTATTTTTTTCCTATGACTATTTATTTGTACTTCATTCACCTAGTCCCCTAAACCCTCTCTCCTTTAGCAATCATCAGCCTGTTTTCTCTGTGTGTGTCTTTTTCTATTTTGTTTGTTTATTGTGTTCTTTAGTATCTCCATATAAGTGAACCATGGCATTTGTCTTTCACTGTCTGACTTACTTCATTTAGCATAGTAATATTCCACCTTATTTCTTTTTATGAAATGAATTAGTCCGGGTAATGTTAGTTTTGAACTTTGAGAGTCGAGTAACTTTTTATAGGCTGCAGAAGTAGGAAGAGCCAGAGATTTCTGATAGCTTTGTCCTTAACAACATATACATGAATCATACGTAAAACAACACTGGCGAGTTAGGTAAGAAAAAGAACAGAATAGGAGCATTGAGATGTTAAAAATACATATTTTTAAACTCCAAAGATCACAAAACAAAGTGAAAGAGATGTATGAAGGGTTATAGATAAACTTGGAAATGGCTGAAAACACAGGAATGAAATTATTATTCTTATAATAACAAAAAACCCTTAGCACTGGTATAGAGGTTCATAAGTCACAGCTGGGGAGTTTTGAATATATGAACCACCTTTACTTCTGTTCATGTTTCCATAGAAAAGCATATAATAGTCTTCTAAAATTATAATAGTCCCAAGTATATGTGGTATTTCTCTTAATATGTCAATTTTCAGGACTAGTGCTAGGTGGCTAGGTGGCTACATCAGTCCCTTTTGAAGTGTACCTACTTAGTTATTCCTATGAAAGAACAATGTCAAGGAAGTTTAATATAACAATTTACCCTTTTTGTAAAAAGATTTTATTTACTATTTTTAGAGAGAGTGGAAGGGAGGGAGGAAGAAAGGGAGAGAAGCATCAATGCATGGTTGCCTTTCATTGCCTGCAGCTGGGGACCTGGCTGGACACCTGGCTTGCAACCTGGTTATGTGCCCTGACTGGGAATCGAACCAGTGACCTTTGGGTTTGCAGACAGGCACCTCACCCACGGAGCCACCAGCCAGGACCACGATTTACCCTTGATGACATATTTTGTGTTTATGTCAAATAATTTTTTTATGAAAGGTGCACTTTTTTCCCTAAAACAAATTATACACGCTACTTGCTGGACTTGGCATACAACCCATTGCACAGTGTGCTTTCTCCACTCGTTCTCCTGGGCTGCACAGCCTCCTGAAGGAGCTGCAAGCCTGCTCCAACCTTCGGTAATTCCCAGTCTGGAGGGGGACAGAAGTTGTAGATAAATAATCATGATATAGCCATCCAGAAAATGCTTTGGAACTCCTGGAAGGAAACCAGCCCAGCACATTTTAGACTCTACAGAGGAACTGATGTTTGACTGCAAGCTTGAGAACGTGCAGAAGGGAAAACAAGAGGGTTCGCCAAAAAAGGTGGATTTTGGCCTGGATCTGGCAGAATTTGTAAGTGTGGAAAGCGCTCTTTCTTTTCTGAGAGATGATGAAAAATTTGGCAGGAACTTTCAATTTGCTAGAATGCCTATAAAGATAAAAACTTACAAAGCATAGCAAATTATGATGTCTCTCCCGTCCCAAGTCAAAAGCATTAACAAAGGTTGATGGCAGATTAACTCGTTTATAATCTTCTTATGCCAGAGCTTCGGCTGATTCCAATTGTGACACACTTGAGTGAAAATAACCCATAGCTATTCATCACTATAAGAAAAAAATACATCAACTGGCTGGGATGGCTCAGTGGATTGGTGCCAGCCTGTGAACCCAAAGATTGTTGGTTCGATTCCCCAGCCAGGGCACATAACCAGGTTGCAAGCCAGGTCTCCAGCCAGGTCTGTAGCTAGAGGCAGGTGTAAGGCAACCATACATTGGTGCTTCTCTCCCTTTCTTCCTTCCTCCCTTCCCTTCTCTCTGAAAATAATGAATTAAAAATTTTTTTTTAATACATCAGCTCCTGAGATACCAAAATGCTGAATCAGCTCCTATAGAGCAGACGAAGACATCTATGAATAGCACACATATGAAAAGATGTGATTAAGGGGCAGATTACTCAGTTTAACTTATGGTTTCTCAATCTTGACACTACTCGTGTCAGGGTCAAGATAATTCTTTGTTGTGAAGGACTGTTGCACATGTTGGTATGTTTAACATCATTCCTGGGCTCTACCCTCTAGATTTCAGTAGCACTTTACTCTCCAGTGGTGACAACCAAAAATGGCTTCAAATACTGACAAACGTCCCCTGCGGGGAAAAGCCATGCCCAGCTGAAAACCAGCGATCAAATCAACACATACTTTCCTCTCCCAGAAATGGGGATCAGAGTAGCAACTGGAGAAATGAGTGATGCTGGTAAGTGTTAGCCCAGCACTCTGTGTCCTTCACCACCTTCATCTCAATGATTCCCTCAGAGTCCTTAGAAACAGAAACTCAAGTCTTTTTCTTGTCCTGCTGGGAACACCACAGTATCATTTCTTTAACTCTCACCCAGTATAAGGATTTGTCAGTATATTCAACTCAAAGAAACTGTCTTTACAGGGCACAGTTTTTAAAAAAGTGGGGATTGGGGGACCTTCAAAAGTTTGGCTCATCGCAGTTAGTTTGAACAAACTCAAAGTTAGATCCATCAAGGGAAACATAATTGAGAAAAAGGCATCAGTGATGTAAAACCCACTGTCGTATCCTAGGAAATGAATAAATAAGCCTGTTAGCATGGCAAGTGGGGAAGAAAATGCCATGGGAGTAAGCAGAGAAGTGGGGAGTTGTCCAACAGGGACTTGAGGATTTGGCTGAAGGGAATGGCCCCCCAGGAAGAGAGATTCTAGTGCTCTCAGCCTGGACCTAAGTCCTTGAGGCCCTGGCTTGTTAGTCCCCAAAGGGCACAGTTCCAGCCCAGGAGGGGCCAGCCCTTGCGCTATGGTCTTCCAACCCACTGTGGCAATCTGTGGGTCCCTTTGGGGTTGCCTTTCCTAGCTTCATGGCCACGCTATCTGGAAATATCAACATTCATTTTCATCTTAGGCTTTTAAGAATGGTGAAAATGCAACCTCCTCGTCTTTGAGCGGACCCCACCCTTTTATCCAAGGAAAGTTTTCAAAACAGCTTATGGCTTAGATAAATATTCAATTTCTCTTAGTGTTCATCCCAAGCATGAGCCAAAGAGAAGCCAGGACATTCCACACAAGTCCATTTTCTTTCCATCTGAAAACACAAACTGGGGAGACTTGCACAAAACATAAGAATTCTCAGTCTTCCTGGTCATGCAGGAAATAAGCTGACCGGAGCCATTTTCCTCTTTAGTAACTGTCTTCTCTTATTACCATTCTTCTTTAGGCTTATATGTGATTTCATGTGTTCTCTGCTATTGTATTAATGGTTGTGATTCCAGTCCTACTAAAACACAGACTCCCAGATCAATTTCAACCAGCATGTGCTCTAGGAAAACAGCCCATTCAAGGGCACATCTTCTGGTTCTGTTTTGTTGGCTTTCTTGGTCCTATTCTTGTTTTTCTCTCCTTTTCACTTGGCAGGAATTGAAGGACTAACGATGTCCTGCTATCCACCCCCCTTTAGAAAAGGAGCTCTTCAATGCAATAAGTTAGTCTAGACAAAGAAAATTAATGTAATTAGTAGAAAGCTTGCAAATGTGCTGTGTAGGAGGCCCTGTCATTACAGACCCTCACCCAGGTTCCTGTGGTTTGGTGTGTGTACAGAATGATAGTTCTGGGTTTCCTCTCTGTAGAGAGGAATAAAATAATACTGGGTTTCAATTAGAGACATAACTGCAATTTGGGCAGAGGCAGAGAACAGGGTGGCTGACAGCTATCCCAAGCTAATGTCTAAGACATGAAAATCCCAGCACATAGCAAGGGATCTTGAGGCATCTTAGTTACCACAGTCTTCATACTCAATAAGACACCCAAGACTAGCAATTAGGATGCAGACAGAACAAATATTTACATTTTGAGAAAACAAAAGAAGAGGCATCAACAACAGAATGAATCAAAAGCCACAGGGTCTCAGATGTGGGCAAGCCAAGTGTCCCTGTCAGTGTGAAGCAGGAAGACTGAATGCGTTTCCAGTATTTGCAATTCAGAGATCTAGATTACTGGAAAATGTACAATAACACTGCAGTTTCAAATCTCCACTTCATTCATGTTGCCCGGAGTTTAAATAAGTCAATTGCCCTTTTCCTCTAACCCATCCTCAAAGCCTGCTATTAGCTCTAAGTCATTTCTTCACCATGTGTATATGAGACTTGCGTTCCAGAAAGTCTGAATATGTTATTGCAGGAAGGTCTTCCAAGGCCCTAGAAGTGCTCATGCATATTTTAAAACCATGTATCAATTCATAAATTCATTTTGTTCAAGAGCCTTGTGCTCCCAATGATCAGGGAATGAGTGAAGACCTAAACATAGAAGACAGTGAGGGCCTTGGGGAGGGGTCCAGGAAAGGAGAGAGGTATTTCCTGCAGAAGCAGTAGGGAGATATGTTTCTCTCTCTCTTTTTTTTTTTCTGAGTTATTTCAGATGGCTCACCCATATAATCTCAGAGAATGGATCCAGAGTAGGGGAGGAAATCCCGGTTGGTCAGGCACACACAAAGGACACTTGTCAGCAACAAGGAGACCCTAAGTCAGCTTTTGGAGTGGGTTGAGGCATTTAGTTTTGACCCGTGTGGCCTTATAAGAAATCCAGAGGGAGTGGTAAATAAGGATGGAATGACTGGGGCCCCAGGGTGAGGAAAGGCTGGCCTTGGCTATAACATGGCAAATGATGCTAACTTTCCCCGTCCAAGTGTCTCTAATTCTGAAATTCTATAAGCATGAGATGGTGTCTCAGCCCCTTTTGATCTCCAGCAACCCCTAATGGATGTCTGCCATGTGCTTGGCATCGGTACTTGGGAAAATGACTTTGCTGCCAATGATCTGATACTGTTATTTCATTTCTAAAATGCAATATCTAAAAATTGTTCATTCGAGAGATGTTTCAAAGCATTTTTAGCCAGTGTGCCAAGTTTCGGATTCATTTTTGGAGAGACACAGACACATAGTATTTCACTCAATTTAATATTGTTTTAGAAAGGTAATGCTGAGTACATGCTGTCTGCCTAACTCCGTTCTAAAAGGTCTTCACATGTCCTCAATACAATTCAGAGTAGGGTGGGGAGTGGGGCGATTAGAAGATTCCACGTTCTCATTAACCATTCACAGGTTGCTGAAGCTAAGAAAGGTGCCTAATCTCAGCTCTACTTCAACAGGTTGACATTCTTAGGGGAATACTGTGTCAGAAAACAGCGGGGAAGAAGCATTTTCAAGAGGATAAAACTTCTGAGAGTCAAGAGAGAGCCACAGACCTTAGTAATTGGGAACAAATTCAAGCTGAACTCCTGGAGTCATTAGGTTAGAAATAAGAGTAACTTAAGTTTAAGGTCAGTGTGCCCAGGCAATTTTACTTTCTGCACAATTCTACTTCAAATTGTTGTCGCTGCCTATTGCATTTAAAATTCCATTGTTTCGAACACATGATATCTGTTGAGGTTGAATGTTTAATAAACATTTAATAAAGCAGAACTCAGTTTTTTATTGGGGTGATGTAGCCTGTCAATCATTGCAAGATTCAATGGCTAAGGCAAAGTTCTGTAGAGAACCATTATGGAAGTTATTGTGTATTCTACAGAATTTATATTATTGTTTTTTAATCCTCATTGGATTGTTTTCATTGCTTTGGGGGTGGGGAGACAGACAGACAGACAGGCAGGCAGGCAGACAGGCATCAATGTGAGAAATACCTACTGTTGCCCCCGATGCATGCCCCACCCGAACCTACAACCTTTTGGTGCACAGGATGATGCTCCAAACAACTGAGCCACCCAGCCAAAGCCAGAATTTCTGTTATTAATGTTTTTCCATTTGGATGATAGAGTAGTACACCCTCACTATCGTGGAGGTTACTGAACTCTGTTGCTTCCTTGGGTATTAGATCCCTTTCCCTTTTCTACAATATTGTTTCCTGTGTTGACCACGCTTCTAAACTCTCATCAGACCTGCGTTCTCTCTTAGACAGTCCCAGAGAAGAGAGACACAGCCAGGAGCGAACTCCCTCATCCTGAAAAACATGTCTCCCTCCACAACTAGCAATTCCTATCTCCTTACTTCCCACCTCAGAAACGAGATTTCTCATCAGGCCCAGCATCTTCTTTCTTTCCTCTATTTTCATACTCACCCTAGCGTTGCTCTCAATTTTAACTGTATTCAAATGGCTTTTATTTTCATTTTAACATGTGAAAGAGGTAAGTAGAGGAAGAAAGGAGGACGGAGGGAGGGAAAGAGGGAGGCTGGCTGTAATTTCTAAGGCCTGTTCTGGCTTCCTTGGGGAAAATAATCTGTATTTGGTTTCTTCCACAGCATAACCCAAACTGCTTTAACTCAGGGATCCAATTTGTTAGGTACTGATTGGTCATTTCAATGCTGTCTTCTCTCACATGTAACAGTACAGTATATTTTGTTTGGCCCTCAGATCCTGGTACATTTGCTTTTCTTGGATTCAGGGTGCCTCTCCTTCCAAATTTCTCTATCTCCTTTGAAGGAATGCTATCTTCTCATCCCCAATATCAGTTTTCCCCAAGGTTCAATGTTTGCCTCTTTTAAACCCCACTTTACTCCTGGGGGTTTCAGCCTCATGCGCGTTATTACAGATGGGTTCCGAATCTAGTCCCGCTGGGAATTTCTCTCCAACCTCAAACCCACATTTTCAACATGTAATCGCCCTAACCCAAGAAAAATCACCACCCCTGGCTCAAACACAAGCATCCATTTCTCCCTGCTCTTCCTACCAATGTACCAATTTATTCTTCCACCCTTACACATTTTCTCTAGGGTCAAAGGCAAATTCACCATGGACCAATCCATTCAAGGTCAGCGCATCCATTTGTGCTGAAGAAAGGCACTTGGCTATGTGGCCTTTCTTCTTGCTTCATTATAAACCTTGCTCCAGGCCTCTTTATATTGTCTTACTTATATGATTTAAACATCATGCATGCTGCTAATTTTCCTTTACAGTTGTAAAAATACATATTTGTACATATGTCCCGTTAAATTAATAAATGGATTAGCAACACATTATTTTCATGAGAGCTGTCTTTCTTTTAGCGACTCAAATAAGGGTCTGATTATTGGCTTTCCCGTCTTAACCTACAGTCTTGAAAGAATGGCTGGCACTATATCACCAGTTTCTCACATCCTTTTCAATCTTCAGTCTCTTGAAACTTGGCCTCTGTGACACCTGTTGCAGTGAAATTGCTCTGACAAGAATCACTCATTATCCAAACTCAAAGGACCCAATTGAGTCCTTATCTTACTCCTTCTGGCCATGGCTGATACTGTAGGTCATTCCCTACTTCTTGACATTTTCTTTCCCTGAGTTTCCATGAGATCCTTGCCTGAACTTTGCTTTCTCTCTTTTTACCCTAGGTCCCCTGGACAAATGCTTCTTTTTCACATTTGTCCTTTGAACATGGAATTCTTAAGGCTTTCTTGTCTCTGTGTTCTTTTTCATTTTGATTTCTCCTTGTTATAATCCTTATTCTTTACAAACCCTGAAAAGTATTGTGGTTAAACAAACAAAAACAAACAGACAGACAGAAAACTGGTCTTGAAGACTAAGACAAACCTGAGTTTGACTCCCAGCTCTTACACTTACTTTTACTAACAACATAACCCAGGGCAAATACATAATCTGTTCATTACTACCTCTATAGAAGGGAAATGCCCATGTCTATACTGGTACCTGGGTATTAATGGAGATTATGTAGGCACAAATGTAAGTATATATTACTTAATGCTTGCACATAGTAAGTGCTTACAATGATAGTTGTATGAACATTATTGCTGTTGTAATTATTTTTAAGTAATGCTATAGTAGTGGACTCCAAAATCTGTCATCTTTGGCCTGGCCCTCTCTACTGAGGTTCAGATTGATCTCATAGCTATTGGAGGGCTCTGCTCAGATATACCTCAAGACACAACACAGAGAAACAGACAGTGCACTGCCACCTTCATCTGAACACCCACTTGCCCTGCCATAGTCCTTCCCTTCTCACTGATAGCTGCATACTTGGCTTCTCTGAATTTCCCACACCCAAAGCTCCTGCCTTTCTAAATATGCTTTCTTCCCATTTTCTCCCATCTGCGTGACTGCAGTGGATTCTTAACTGTTCTCCTTAATTTGTGTTTCCTCCCATTCCAGTCCGTGTGTCAAGCTGCTGCTGCTCTCCTAACTGCAAGTGGGTGGATGTCTCTCACTTCTCAAAGCAAAAGTCATGAATGGTTCCTCTTCATCCACCAACAGCCCAAGCTCTTGACACGCGATGTGGCTTTCTCTATGACCTGGTCCCCGCCTTCCCTTGTATATTTCAGTGAAGAGTGATTGCTTTATTCTCCTCATTCCCCAGACTCTTTGCTCATGGTCTCCCCCTGCCTGAGAGACCTCTTTCCTCTCTTCCTGGGTGTTCTGTCCGTACATTCTAGAAGATCCTGCCCAGGTTTGCCCCTGCTTCCCCTACTCAACACCTCATGGTTGAACTCATTGAAGTTTCTTGGTGTTTTGACTAATCCATGCAGAACTATTTTTTAAAAAAGATTTCATGTATTTATTTTTAGAGACAGGCGGAGAGAGGGAGAAAAAGAGGGAGAGAAACATCAATGGGTGGTTGCCTCTTGTGCACCCCAAATGGAAGTTGGCCTGCAACCCAGGCATATGCCCTGACTGGGAATGGAACCAGCTACCCTTAGGTTTGTAGGCGGGTGCTCAGTCCACTGAGCCATTCGGAACTATTTTTGTGCATTTTCCACCTAGTTCAAGTAACCTGTTTATGAATCTGTTATTCCAGCAAATATATGTCACCCAAGAGGAGCACCATGTTTTATTTGGCATAAAGCAGGGACATTATCTGTCTGAATGAAACTCCATAGGCAACTCCAGAATGACATGCTCTAGACTCAACTGTGTGGGGCTGCATATACTGCGACAGATTCCAATCCTGTCCGCCTTCCTCAAGACAGCGCCACCTACAGCCCAGTCTCGGTGGTGCCTCCTCACTGCTCACGAAGGTGCCTTTGTGTCACGTATACGTATGTATACACTATAGTTAATATTCTAAAGGAACCCTCTCATGTCTTCAAGTTAGAGTTCCACACCTTTTTAGCTTGAGATACCAAGGTTTTCTCAATTATAAAATTTCCAGATTCATCTTCAAGAGTTTATCGTGCACCTTGTATTTCCATTCTGGAGACCTGCTCTCAGGTATTAGGAAATGCAAATGCCTTTCGAATACCCTCATTTCCCTGTTCCCTTTGCCTGGGATGCCTTTCCCTTTCCCAGCCTTTTCAACTAGCTCATTCCTGCTGGTTCTTGAAGTATCGATTCAAGTATTTCTTATTGTTCTCTGAGGACGTGATTTTTATTTCCCTGGTCTCTACTCCCAGGTACCCTTTCTCCCTGCATCATGCAGGCATGTCTGGTAGGTTCAATGTCATAGTCTAATCTGTATTATAATATCCATCATAGTACCTACCATACATAAGCAATTGGTTGCTGCTGGTTGAATGAGTGAATGCATGGATGAATGAATAAATGAACGAATGAATGAATGAAGACAAATAAAATTATTGAAAGTTAGATGACCTGAAAAGTATGAGGGAACCAGTGTAGATGTCAAAGAAGATTGCTAAAGACAGTAAAATGCACTGGTTCTGGTCAAGAGTTTGGGTGCTAAAGAACCTAGGCTGAAGTCAACCTTGGCTATTTACTAGTTATTTATATTTAGATAGATAGTTAACTTCTCTAAACATTTCTTCTTTGTCTGTCAAGTGGTAAGGGTGATGATGATGATGATATAACTTACATTACATAGTATGGTTATTATAGTATGTCACATAAGATTGGCCCTCAATGTATGTCACTTGTTATTTTTACTACCTGGTATCTGGTGGATTGTTTTAAATTGTACTTTTTAATTGATTGATCTTTCAATTAAAAAATTATTATGATCATCAATGGCATAACTGTGGTTAATTTTGAAAAATTGCCCGTAAGTGGGAGCTTCATAAATTTATAGAGATGGACGAAATGATAAATATCATGTAGCTCAAAACCCTCAATTTTTAAAAAAATGTTATTGTTGTTGTATTACATCCATCCCCTTTTTGCTCCCCTCTGTCCCCTCCCCACCCAAATCCTCACTTTTTATATTGGGAAATAGTGGTCTAAAGAGATTAAGATCTAAGTCATATAGCTTGTTAGAGGTTGGCGAAGATCTAGGGCTAGAAACAAACTATCTATCAAAGCCTGTCCTTTCCACTTGCCTGGATTGCTGAAATCCACCTGCCTATTGGATCTTAAGGAGGCTGAGAATACCTAGAGACTCTTGAGTGCATATCAGGGACCAGGAAGATGCCAAGTGGACAGACAAGTGGCCTTATCACATCCCACACATCCACTATATTGGTCTGTACCATTATTTCATTTGTTTGGGAGGCTTTTCCCAAAAAAGGGAAAAAGAACTATGAAGAAAATTATGAAATATTATGACTTATAAATCTGATTAAAATTATAGCAACCGTAAACTTTGAGTTGAGATGGACATATTTCCCAGGGCGGGTGTACCACTCTAATCATATTTAATTCCACCATTTCTGTCTAGCTTTAACTCTGTTGCCTTTTCCCTGTCCAGTTATCTTCCAGACACATCAAAATTTTAATTATATTACCAAGTTGTTTGAGGCACTGCTGTAGAGTAAGGTAAAGAAACTGTCCATATATAGGCATGGGGACAGCTGAGAGAACATGAAAAAATATATATCAGAAAGGAGGAAAAATGGTGCTATATAGCAGAGAATATGTTTTCTTCTCACAGGAATCCAAAAGAGAGCTTCTAAATGAGTCTTCCTTGGCAAAGGGAGTTTCCTAATTTCATGAGTTTCTTGGTAATAAGTTCAATTATCTCAATTATTTGTCGCCACATCTGATGAAGACTTAATAGAATGAAATAAAGCCCTTAATAACACAGGCTCCTAGATGTCTGTCATCATTTCAAAGTTTATAAGATTGTCTGGTTTTGCCCTGAGATTTCTTAAAAAGAGCAAAAGTTAGCTCCCGAAAGCATTGTGGTTACCCGTTGGATTCATTTGGTCATGTTGCACTCTTGTTCACAAGCATTTGATGGCTAGACAAAATAAATGATACTCTCAAATGCGGAGGTCTAAGTTTTGTTTTTGATTTTAAAGGAAAAGTATGACAGAAAGAAGAGCATTCCAACTTGGAGTCTTTTATACATGGCTGCTGGAGAAAGAAACTCTAGGTGTTTGGTGGTGGCTGCACTCCATAAGACATTATGGTTGCATGGCCTACATGATTTTGTTCAGTGCTGCTCTGTATCAGAGTTGTTAGCGATAATAACTATTTAAAATGGTGCATAACATTTCTCTTGAATTGTATGCTTTTTTTTTATGCACTACAATTTCAAGATACCTGTTTTTTCTCCCTGGAAACCACATGTGATCCTTACACTCATAGAGGAGTCATATTTTACAAAGAAATAGAGAGAGCTAAGTGGATCGGAAGTATCTGGAGAATAGCTTGGTTTCTCATGTGAACCAAAGATGACCAGAGAATTTAGAACAAGAAAGAGTCTTAGAAATCATCTTGTGTGAAAGATCCCAAAGCATGTCCCTTGCTTGTAACACCAGTCCAGTGAGATACTTCTCCAAAGTGCCCATTAGCCTAGAAGTCAGGAAATCCTGCACACTATAACTCTCTTATAGAGACTAACATCTCAAATTAAGTCACATTTAAGTCTTCCAGAAAAGAAGGCACTCCAGCTATGTTAACCCTGCCTGGTATAATTTATTTGGTCACAGAACTCAATTATCCCATGGAACTGGTGTTCAGAAGTTCATGTTTTAGGAAACATTGAGCTACACCCTTTCCTAGAGAAACTTGGGGCCCAGTGAGGTTGTCAAATGGTCAATTAGTGTCTAAAACGAGAACCTTGGAATTGAAACATGAACCAGCATTTAGGGATAAACCATGCCCTAAGAATACCTTGTCATGGGGTGGGTGGGGAAGGGGAAAGCAATGGGTAAAAAATGGGACAACTATAATACAACAACAATAAATTAATTTTTTTTGATAAAAAAATTTTTAAGTGACATTTTTTTAAAAAGAATACCTTGTCCAAGTCCTTAGGTAGTGAATGGAAGGGCTGACTCTATGTTGGCTTTTAAGTTGTTTTTATCAACATGGTAATATCAGTATCAGCATGTATGCCAGTGAACCTGAGAGAGACAAACCTAGGAGGGATTAATAGCACAGTTACACCACATAGCAGGTGCACCTCCAAGGCGCCTACGCTGTTGAGTAGTAATTCACGGAACCAATATAGACCTCACTCCAGGACTGCTGGTTCTAAATGATTAAATTTATTTGTACGACTTTCTGACAATCCCAGCATTTAGTGGTTAGCAGAGTTTCCATCAGGTTCAAGTTGTTTCTGCTCAATTTTCCATTTACCTAATATATTCATCTACTCACCACTATGTACCATATGTCAGGTGGATATTTAAACTATCTTGCTGTAGACCAGAAGCCCACATATGTTGGTCTGTTGGAGACTTCCTTAGCTGGAGCCACAAGAACAGCTATTGTGAGCTGTCAGTTTCTGTGTTCATTCTGGTTCTGAATTTCCACATCTTGAGGTCATTTCCTAAGTTCTTCAATGTAAATAGGCAATTGGCAGCTTGGCTAACTTTATAAGAGAACACATAGGCACAGGCAATTTTTAAAAAGAGAAAAGTCTAGCCAGTGGCTCAAATAAGTCATCCAAGAAAGTACAAAGTTGATTATTATGGCATCACTTGGTCACATCTATGTCAGAACCCATCAGTTAGACCCCCCTCACCTCACAGAAAAAGTCCATCAGAAACAGAATCTCCCCAATGCTCTCACACACCTACTGCTCTAAGACTAAACTTTCATGTCATTGTTGGCAGTGGTCAGATAACAAAGGAAACTGAATGCAGACCATTCTGATCCTGTTTCACCTCAGGGCAACTTTATGAATATAGTGAATAGGCCATCAGTGGTCAGGGGGAAAGGGGTTGGGGAGAGGGGGGAGGCAGAGGCAAGAAAGGGGAGCAGCTTAGACAAGAACCTAGTATAAAGGAACCATGGACATGGACAACAGGTGGGATTGATTTTGCGGAGAATGGGTGGGTGGGGAGGGGGACAGAGGGGAGCAAAAAGGGGATGGATGTAATACAACAACAATAAAATTAAAAAAAAAAAAAGAAAGAAAGAAAGAAAGCCCCAAGAGCCTGTTCACTGGGAAGGAGGAGACAGAGACGGAAAACTAGTCAGGGGAAATTACTCTCCGGGGTGTGGCTCTGGCCCGGCGTGCATTAAACCCAATGCTAGTTGGGCATAAAGGTTTGGTCTATAGCTAGAAAGTCATAAAACCCAGGCAAGCTGTTTGTCATTTCTCTGCCAAGGCCCCTGGTCCTGCTGGAACTGAGAGCCAGACACTGAGGTCACATACACATGGAGAGGGCCACCAAATTACACTTTCAGCTGAGATTGATCTCAGCAACTCAACCAAGAGGATGGGCTTGGCACTAGTACTTAATTAACTTATTTAAATAATGATATAAGCCCTGGCTGGTGTGGCTCAGTGGATTGAGCACCAGCCTGTGAACCTAAGGGTTGCCAGTTCAATTCCCAGTCAGGGCACATGTCGGGGTTGCAAGCCAGGTCTCCAGCCAGGCTGGAGGCAGGTGAAAGGCAACCAGACAGTGATGTTTCTCTCCCTCCCTTTCTTCCTCCCTCCCTTCCCCTCTCTCTAAAAATAATGAATAAAATATTTAAAAAGAAAATAATGATGTAGTAGTTTTGTGGCTTTTAGATTTATTTAGAGAAAAACAGTGTATACCATTTTTTAAATATTTCCTTTTTAATTCAGATGCAACTTTCTGCTCACAGCCAATGATATTTATGAAATATTAGGGATGGGAGACAGGTGAGGAAAGAAAAGAGTGAGTGGCTAGTGAGAGTCATGGTTGTTTAAGGTTTTGACTATACTTATTTCACAAATACTATCAAGTGCCTGCTTCACTAAATTCCCATAGTAAACTCCAATCCCAGAAATATCAAAATTCCATTTAAAAATCTCATGATTTAAAAGGCACGTGTATCCTTGGTAACCCTCTGAGTATAACTTTGATATTTGGATATTTAGAGTTCAAACTTCTGAGACCTCTGTTTCCTCAGATAAAACACAGGAATAAGACCCTTCCTATGCTTCTGAGGGTCCCTGTAGGAACTAAATGAGGTGCTAGTGTGTAAAGGTGTTGGCACTGTTCCAAGCACAGAGCATTGAAAATTAGCTGTTACCAGTGCTGTATCAGCTAGTGCCTAAATTTTCTGTGCCTCTCTGAAAATTATTCTTGGGTACTCTACATTAACTTTTTTCCTTCTATAATTTCATATTCTTCTAATGCAAAGAAACCAGAAAATATCCGTGGGTGATTTTGGTCATTTTACACATTGCATGAGGGAATAGCCAAGACTTAGAATTCAGGTGCCTTTGGACTTGACTCTTGTCTCCTCATGCGAGTCGCTATGTAATTTTGGACGAGTATGTAAAACTGAGTTGGCTTATCCACGAAGCAGGGGTACCTATATCACCTCTGCATGGTCAGGATGAGAGATGACGAACGTTTTACAACAAACACTAAATAAATGACAGTTTGGTGATCTGCTTCCTCCACTGCTATCCCTTCCAACCCTTTCTCCTTCGAAACAGATCTCATAAACCCACCAACATACACACTCAAAACAGTCCCTACTATTAACAGCAGAACTGGCATCACAGAATATTTTTATTTTCTCCCCTGTTCTCTTTGGTTGTATTAAACAAAGCATTTTTCTGTAAAATCTGAGTATACCCTAAGAAGTTGGTCCAAAAGCAAAGACACTAAATCAATACTAATCTTCCTTAATGATATAAAATTGCCCCAATTTTCTGTATGCAGGATTATTTTAAAGACTCTCAGTGAGACCTATAAATGGTTTCAATTACACATAGAGAGTAATATCTGAAGATAAACAACTGTGCATCTTGTTAAACCTATGGAGATTGAGTTTCCCCATCTTTAATGAAAAGAATGGCATTTCCTAGCTGGATTGGTGAGACGAGCAGAAGAAAATGTCAACAGACTTAGAACGAGATTAATCAACGTGACAAGGATACAAATGCGTTAACACTGACGATGTCCCTTCTCCCCTAAGTGGACTTAATAAGGCCTGGGCCCTGGGCCTCACCAGCTCCCTATCTGTTTTCCTACCTTGACTTCTCACCCATTTCCCCATCTCGCTAGGCTGGGCTAGGAAGATTGCTATTAGTAAGTATTGCTTAGCTAGCGGAACATCAGCTAATAGGGTTAAAAGGTAACAAGATAACTGACCCCATCCCAGGGGCTCCAGTTTCTCCCCAGCTGGGCACTCGGGCCATCTCTTCATATGCCCAGAAAAGCAGTTTCGAAGTGCAATTTTCAACCTGGCAACAACCATAGGCACCCCCCGCCTTTTTTCTTTTTCTTTCTTTCTTTCTTTTTTTCCCTGTGTGTCAAGATTGAGAGACTTTTGCTGGAGCTCAGATCTCTTTTTGAAGCAGTGAAAGAAACACGTGCATCTGTCTGCCCAGTAGATGCTTTGAAGGAGGGTTTCCACGTAAGCACAGAGATTTGGAATTGCCTCAAAGACAGACAAGGGTCAGAGAGTGCCTGGTGGATCAGTAATAGAATATTTAAATCAAAGTATTTCTTGGGAGGGAGCCAAGCTAGGGGAGAGGCATGGGTAACCCGAGCTAGGCCATGGCATCGGTCATGGCCGGAGCAGCTGTACCTGAAGGCTGTCTGGCGGGAGGGCCGAGTGAGCCAGAGAGAACCTGGGTTTAAATGTAGGTTGGATTAGTGATTGGGGCAGAGAGGAGATTGAGTTGCTTTGGTTTCTGCAGAAACCAGCATATTCAACTTGGGTGCTGGTTATAACATGGGCCTTCATTTTGACAAAAGAATCACCCCAAACCACCACCTATCCAGGGTACTTATTGTGATGGCACCGTTTGTAAAATGTGGCTCCTGATGTCTCAGAGAGGATCTGCCCAGCCCCGGGATCCTGGAATCCTTGTTGGAGAGGTGTGGTAGGCAAAATAATGACCTCCTGAGGATGACCTTCGAACTTCTGAATATGTTCACCTCATGGCAAAAGGGACTTGGTGATAAGGGGAGGACCTTGTGATGGGGAGACTATCCTGAATCACGCAGGTGGGCCCCACATAAATATCAATACATGAGTCCTTAAAGGAGAAGTGTTCCTGGCTTCGGTCAGAGAGATGCAATGTTGCTGGCTTCCAAGATAGCAAGACAGCGAAAAGGTGCCCTGAGTCAATAGCTATGAGCAGACCAAAGAAGCTGGAAAGTGGAAGGAAATGGACTCTCCCCATGAGCCTCCAAAAAGGCACCCATTCTGGAAGACACCTTGGTTTTGGCCAATAAGGCTCAAGTCAGACTTCTGTAGAAGCATAGAGAATAAATCTGTGTTGATTGAAGCCACTAAGTTGGTGGCAATTTGCTATGACAGTGCAAGAAAATGAGTACAGGGCCCTGGCCCCGGCCCTTCATTCTAGAAGAGTTCCTCGTGGGCCCAGGCTGAGAGCCAGGAGAGCTGTAAGGACCATCTGGGGACTTGCTGCTGTTCTCTCCAAAGTCAGGACTGCAGAGAGAAGAAAAGGACCCCTAGTCCTACCTGTGACACCATCCCTAACCTCAGCGACTCCAACATTACAGGAATAAGGGAGAGTAGGGAAGTTGAGTACAAATCATTCAGCGCCCCACCCACTGGGTTCTTCATATCAAATTTAACCAAGTCCTGAGAAAGGGGAGAAAACCAAGACTCAGAGCCGCCATGTGAACTGCCCATGGTCACAGGCTCTCTTAGTGGCTGCGACACCAGGTGAGAGCCAGGCCCTCCCCACCGCTCTGAGCTGCTCCTGTTGCTTCAACGCTGTATTATCGCGATAAAGGCACCTGGGGCTGGTGCGCAAGGGACTGAGACCCTGCTGGTCTGTCTATTTAGATCTTGGAACTAGTTTAGAAAAATCACAGTAGGAAAAAAGAGTGCAAGAGGATGGTCTACAAAAACTAAACAGATTTCAGCCTAGTAAGGCTTTTTGGGTTTTTTCGTTTGTTTGTTTTGTTTTGTTTTTTAAGTTTTTAAAAATGCATTATTTTTAGAGGGAAGGGCAGGGAGGGAGGAAGAAAGGGAGAGAAGGATCAATGTCTGGTTGCCTTTCACCTGCCTCCAGCTACGGACCTGGCTGGAGATCTGCCTCGTAACCTGGTTATGTGCCCTGACTGGGAATCGAACCAGCAACCCTTGCATTTGCAGGCTGGCGCCAATCCACTGAGCCAAGCCAGCCAGGGCCAGCTTTTTTGCTTTTGGCCATGCTTGGGAAGGCCTTCTCCAAACCTAGATTATTTTAAAAAAAACTTCCTCTATGGCTTTCCCTGATCCTTTTCCCTTTTAGTTAAACCTTGTACCTGAGCCCTTTTTTGCTTTTAAACTTCCTATTCTGTCCCATCAACAAATCAAAAGATAATGAAATGGATAAAAAAAAAAAAGTAATTACAACACATATCACGAAGGGTATATTATATAAAATGCTCCTAAAACTCAATTAAAATAAATAAATCATATGAACAGACATTTCATAAAAGGGGATATATAAATAGTTTTTAAACAAATAAAAAGTTACTTAACCTCTGTCTTACTGTGGGAATGAAAATTAAAACAACATTGAGACACCATTTTTAACCCATAAGATTGGCAACAATCCACATGTTAATAACACACGATGCTGGTATGACTATATAGTCACTGAGAATATAAATTGGTATGGTCTCTAAAGAGGGCTGTTTATAAACACCTATTAAAATTACAAATACATATAGCATTTGACCCAACAGTTTATATTAAGAATTTACATTAAGGGTCAAATTACTTACATTGAAATGACATATTTTTACGGGTCATTTTTAATTGGCACCCTGCCTGGAACTGCACATAACACGGGGGGAAAAAAACTTTTCTAAAGGATTATCAATAAGGTATTGGCTAAATACATTTCCACAAAGCATTTAGTGATTTATGACACAGCTCCCCCAAATAGTGAGAACTCTTTATGCAATGGTATGAAGTCTTTCTAGCTTTATTGTTAAATCTCTACCGAAAAAATATTTGGGAATATCTGGGGAACATTTTTGGTGTCACATGCAGGAGGAAGACAAGGGCTGCTGCTGGGATCTAGTGGTCATTAACTTGGGATGCTACTTAGCATCCTATAATATACAGGACAATACCCCCCTCACGCACGCACGCACGCATGCGCGAGCATTATCTATAGAATTATCCAAGTCTAATCTATCACCAGTGTCAATATTGAAACCTCTAAAACAATGACCACAAACTAATTATATTACATGCCTATTGCTAAGGGACAGGTATAGGTAGAAAGTTGACAGAATGAGGTCTTCTATTTAGTACTTGTTGCTTTATGTACCTGTATTTTAGTTTTTTAATAAATAATATTTTAATTTGTTAACATTGTTTAACCTTTTATTTCACCTGTTTATTTTTTTTTTTTCTTGTGGCCCCTTGACCTTTTGAAAAGCTCAAGGACATACCTATTGAGTGTTTCAATGGACACTGTGTTCCCTCCTAGGAAGGTACTCCAAAATGGAGTAAAACAGAAGAATAAAGTTGCAATACCCTCTATCTGACCAAACAGGTTTGCTCTTCGCAAATAGCAGAGGAAGTTGTCACCTACATTACTAGCAGTTACAAATAATGTAAGTAAACACTTCCCAGGGGCAAGGACAAAGGCTGCTATAAAAGGGAACCAATGGTGCACAGGTGCCTTTTGATTAGAACTCGTGACAGCGGTGACTTCAGACGTCAAAGGACCTCTAATCTAAAGATCTCGCTGGAATTGTTTCATAAATCTCCTGTAAATTTTCATTACTAGTGACTCCTGCTCTATGTCACCAGTAATTGTTGACAGAAAGGTGGTAAAAATGGCATTGCTTCTTAAATCTCTTCCTACCCTCTTGATTATCACGGTTCCAAAGTGACTTTACCAAGGTAAAGCCTTCAGCAGGGCCTGAAATGAAAGCCAAGTTTATTGTGATCAAGGCCAGCCTCTGGCTCATCTTATTGATGGCTTTCCCTACAAAGGCATTCAAGAGTCTATACTGTATCTCCTCTTTATTTCAGTTTCAACCCTTTCTCAATCTCTCTCTCCTTTTCAAAATTTTCTGACATCTCAACTATTGTTTTAGACTTAAAATTAATTTTTAAAAAAGATTTTATTCATTATCTTTAGAGAGGAAGGCAGGGAGGGAGGAAGAAAGGGAGAGAAACATCAATGTATGGTTGCCTTTCACCTGCCTCCAGCTACGGACCTGGCTGGAGACCTGGCTTGCAACCTGGTTATGTGCCCTGGCTGGGATTCGAACCAGTGACCTTTGGGTTTGCAGGCTGGCGCCATATCCACTGTGCCACCAGCCAGGGCTAAGTAATGCATGTTTTAAAAGTTAATTTTAAGCCCTGGTGACTTACTGGATATGGCACTAGCCTACAAACCCAGAGGTTGCTGGTTCAATTCCAGGGTATATAATGAGGTTGCAAGTCAGGTCTCCAGCCAGGTCTGTAGCTGGAGGCAGGTGAAAGGAGACCATACATTGATGTCTCTCTCTCTCTCTGCCTCCCTCTCTACCACTCTCTCTAAAAATAATAAAATCTTTAAAAAAAGAAAATTAAAAATTAAAATTTTAAAGCATGCATTACTTAAATATATATAAATATATATTACTTAAATATATATGTCACCTATGTGAACACCAACACATTAAATTTGGGGGCCCTCATGGACAGAAAGAGTCTGCAATTTTAAGCATGATATAATATAAATGAACCTCTCCAACATGAATAAATAATATTCTAACAGATGTCATTAATACATGGTATTCCACCATGTGTGTTTCCTTTGGGACACTTATTGCCTTGTCCTGTTTCATGTTTAAAATATATACAAAAAACTCCCCGAAGATATTGCAGGCAAGAGGATACACATGTGTTCACATGAGGACATTGTAAGCTTTTTCCATCACTAACAAGATAGACAGGAAGATGTGAAGCCTCTGTATCTTGGAGCAAAGGAGCTAGAAGAGAGTAGAGGACTCACAGATGGAATTTAATGGAACGAAATGCAAATTTTACACAAAATACAGTTGTATTAAATGTTTATTTTGGTACCCTATTTTATCACTTTTTGCTTTCCAAAGAAATATGAAGGATAAGATGCTGAATCAGATTGTTGGTTCCAAGCAAAACTTGACCAAAAGAAAGAGACTATTTTTGTCCACTCATACCAAATATTAGACAAAAAAATAGTAGAGATAAATATACATATATGAAAAAGTCCTAATTTCTATCCTCAACGAAGTTACGGTCTACATGCGGGAAAGCACTCATGAAACATCTGGTTTACAGCTATGCCTCAAGCAGCCTCTCTGCAAGCAGTCAACACACCACACTAACCCAGAGTTTCATCCAGCCACCACTGTGTAAACGGGGTCAAGGTCAAGGGGGGCATTTGACCTCCCATATTCTGCAGCTTGGATTCCTATGTCTGAAGGAGAATGGACAAGAGAACCAGTAGGGCCCATCCCAACTCTGAGACATGATTCCTAAACTCAAAGACTTTAAGAGCAAATTAGGGAAAAGGAGCCTATGGAAAATGTGAAAATAGGGATGAGTTGCTCCCCACCCAATAAAAAGAAAGAGGGGGAACCATGAGCTTAGGATGTACATCAAAAAATGTTTTCTTGCCCTGACCAGGTGGCTTAATTGGTTGGAGCATTGTTCCATATACCGAAAAGGTTATGGGTGCAATTCCTGGTCAAGATACACACCTAGGTTGCAGGTTTGATGCCTAGTTAAATGTTTCTTCCTCTCTTTTGAGATCTCTCTCTTTCCCTTCCTGGCTTTTCTAAGGGCAGAGCAACTTCTCACAAGTTCTGAAAAGGTCCTGACCTTTTCACACACCATCTTTAAATCTTGTTCATGTTGCTTTAAATTTATTTTGTGAAAAGTGGAACTAGATTGACTATATTATTGAGAACAAGAATTGTGTCTTTCTCAGAGGGGAGCAAAAAGGGGGTGGATGTAATACAACAATAAAATTAAAAAAAAAAAAAAAAGAATTGTGCCTTTCTAGTCTCAGGACATACTAGACAAATGCTCAGGATTGATTTCAGGAGACTACAAAAAAAAAAAAACATAGAAGAAAATCTTAAGCTTTTACCAATCCAAAATGGCTTCACATTTGAAACATATGTATTAAATGAATACCATATATGCTAATATCCAGTTTACTTTGACCTAGCATTCAAAAAACAGATATAGAAGTTTAGTATGATTAGTGGGTTTACCAATGAGAATCAAGCAATTTTATTTTTGGAAAATGATGGTCATAAAAGCTAGATCTTGTTACCAGAACAAAAATAAGCATGAGAAAATAAATATGATGTGTAAGAGAGCAAAGGAAGAAAAAGAAAAAATGAAGAAGCTAGAAGAAAGTAGTAATAGAAGAATCAGTCCAGCGACATTAGCAAAAAGCAATTATCATGAGCAAGAAAAGAAAAAAAGCAATACAATGATACCTCCTAATCTGTTCAGTGTATGAGTATAAATGGCTTCTATAATCATCACTAGCCTTTGGTTTTCCTTAAATTAATATGTGCAACATACATTGGGAAAACTTAAGGGGTGATGTTTTTCAACTTCCAAAAATATCTGCTTTTTAAAAGAATCCATCATAAGACTCCTTCACATAGTCATGAGCTTTTTGCCTCATCCATTTAAAATAAATCAATTCCTAAAATTTGGCTTGCATCAACACTATTATCTCTTGAAGCTGACAACGTGCCGTGTTCCTCTCCAAAGCTCAGGAAAACTTGTAAAAACAACACACCATCAACAACAACAATTTATTGCAGGCTGAAAACCCACAAGAACATTGGCCTTTAGAATTAACTGACATTCTGTCAAGAAGTAAATTCATCAAGAAATAAAAACATGCTCTCGGAAAGACAATCTGTACTCTCAGAGTTTCTGTTTCCCAAGTAGTGGAACTCAGAAGTGCCAAGCCACGCATGCGACTTTTCACCCAAAGCCTCTTTTGACCAAAAGCAGAAATTTGGGGACAGGATCGACATGAAATTTGTTGCTGCAGAGACACACATTTCTTTTTCTAAGGTGGGTGTTTCTGAGTGAGAGATAAGTCGTTGAGCAAAACGTCATTTTCAAATGGAGTTATCTTTTCTAATAAGTTCATCTAGGTGGCAAATCCAGAAATTCTTAGGCTTTCAATGTCAACTGTGCCCTTCAGCTATTGACCGAATTAGGAGTTAAGAAGTGAAAAAAAAAAAAAGGGGGGGGGGGGCAGAACACACTTCTCTCCATATAGTATAAACTGGAGGTATATTTTCTGTTCAAAACTTCTGCCCCTCCCCTCCCCGAAGCAAGACCATTTAGCAAGAAAATTATTGATTTTGCCTTTGACCAAATGATTTAGTTAACCTTGTCTCTCCAGCTAATGGTGATTTAATAGATGACAGTATTTCAAAATTACAGTTTTCCCTTTGGCACCAGTTATCTCTCTGTTCCCTTGTCTTTCCAAGAATATAAATTTCTTTGCAAAGCACAAGTGAGTCAACTGCGGCCTGGATTAATTCAGAAAATTTGACAGATTCAGATATATAAAAACCAACTCTTTGGATTCCATGAAAGGAATTTAATAGGCATGATTTGCAGGAATTATGAAATTTTGTTCTTACTGTGGAAGTGGATAGAAGTAACATCAATGACAAAACTTGCTGTTTCCTAAGATACTACTTTTATTAGCTTAGCATCTCTGAATTGCCTTTGATTGATGCTACGTAAGAGTTGGGTTTTTGAAAGTTAGGTGGTTATGTAGTGGGGACACAGCATATGGTACTATAATTAATGAGAAGCCCTATGAAAGGTATTTTTTCCCAGATGGCCTTAAAATGTATTTTAAAGTTACCTTCTAGATGCTGTTCTGATATTACCCATTCAAAAAAAAAAAAAAAAATTCTAATGAAATCCCCAAGGAAGGTAAGTAACCTTAAGGAAAAAAAGAATAATAATAAAATCACCACTATCCAGCTAATGCTTCCTTTTGATAAAAAGAAAAGTGACTGGATTTTCATTATCAAACATATTCATTGATCATGCCGTTGCTGATAATTGCAGATTTGACCTGGGAACACTTTGCAGTTTCTAAAGGACTGCTATTAAGGTTCAGGGTTGGAGAAAACTCAATGACCTTGACGCCAAACCAAACTTCTCTGAAGTCCATGGAGTGCACTAGGGGCAGGGGAGGGAGAGGCTGCATGGGAGGTCTACCAGCAAGGCTTAGATCTCTCTTATTAGAAGAAAGATCCATGATTTCAGGGACTGAGATCTAGAAACCTTTAGGAGCCAGCGGAGCCATCACCTAGTAATTTAGCATCAAGTCTGTGGTTTGGTGGTGTGGTTCTTTTCATGTCGAAGGGGAATTGTTCAAACAATATAGCTGGTTTGAAACCCATCCAGGACCAATGCAAACACCAAGTGGGCTGCCTGGAAACCACACATTGTTTCCTTCAGACAAAAGATAATGATGCCCTAATGAGTTTTACCCTTTCTTGCCCTCTCTGGAACACAGCCTGGGGAAGAAAACCCACAACACGAAATTGTTAGCCCCCAAAATTTACAATATTTTGCAATGACCCCTATCCTTTTTTCTTTAAGTGCTAGTGCTCGTGTTGTTAAGTATTTGTGTTGTTTAACTCATAAATTCCAACCTCATATAATCTCAGAAGTGCCCTCCCAGAGAGAGAAAGGAAATGAGGAAATGAGGGAAAAATAATCAAAGCCTTGCTGATATAGAGTACCTCCAAGAAACTTAAAGCACGTCTGAGATACTATCTAATTCTAATGTATTTTGACCTCCTTAAAGGGGGAGCAATAACAGATTAATATTTGAAGTTATGGAGAGAGAAAGTGAGGCAGAAAGAAGTTGGACGAATCGATCCCTTTAATGAAAACTTTTCAATAAATCATCCACAACTGAGTGGAGGAAAAGATCAAATTCAATTGATTGGACTCATGAGAGGATGATTATCATCGAAGATTTATAGGATTCACTGGCATCTTTTATAGGATTTGCCAGGGTCATTTGTTGTTTTTTTCACTGAGGAACAAGCTGAATGGCACAACTACACCTCACTTAGCCCAAAATTACCCACGATCCCTGTAAATTCACAAAAACTTTGCTCCACTCTCACGTCTAGTGGAATAAAGGTCATGTTGTTTTAATCCCCGAAGTATGTCTTAAAGGTATTTCCTCCCCTTTGTCACCACTGCTACCCTGCTGGCCCAGAGAGCCATAGTTCTCATCTAGATTATTCCAAGAACCTCACGTATCACCTTCTACTTGCATGCTCCCCAACGTTGCCTCCTTTTCCGCAGGGCAGTAAGAAGTCTAAGTTTTGAAGAAAACATTATATCATATCATTTTGCTACTTTAAACCAGGCGCTGACTCCTCACAAAACCTACAGTCAAGTCCAAATACTTTATCACACTTCATAAGGTCACACACAATGGTCCCTGTCTACTTCATCCCCTTTCCTTGATACTGTCCTTCTAGCTTGCTCAGCTCTGGCCACGCAGGACTTGATCTTTTAAGAACATGAGAACTTGTCCTCATCCCAGGTCATTCCCATGCTAGCCATTTCCGCTTCCCGAAAATCAGAGCATCGCTCCTTGTCACTCATGCTTCAGGGTGTATACCCGTTACAGAAAGGCCCTGCTTAACCGCTGAATCTAATGACCCTCAAGCACAGATCAGTCTCCCTGCCATCTTCCTGACACCTTCAGGGAAGTTCTTACTGCTTTAAAATATCTTAGTTTTCTATCACTTACCTATTTGCTGTCTTCATACCCTCACTGGAATGTAACTTTCTGAGCAGCAGGACCATGCCTCGTGCGTCTGTAGCTCTCGGTGTCTGAAGCAGTCCTGCATAGAGGAGGTTCACAATAATTACACATGAGAATGAATGAGTTTCTGTCTAGGGGAAAATGCTGAAGGGGAGTCACTTGAATGGAGAGTTCAGGGACAGCCATTAGGATTATAAAGATTATTCATTTGTTACTCATATCTTATCAAGGCCTTAGCTTTTTAAATAATAACTTAAAATGTATAGCACATGATATCAACAAAATGAACTATGACTGTGAGTGTTTTTACATGAAAACTTTATCTGGCATGATTCTTAATGAACAAACGGATGTAGTGTGCTACACAAGTTAATTTGTGTTTGCACTTGCGTTAGTTTTTGTATAAAATTGCTGGTCAACAATGTGCTAAGGCATTTCTTTGTGCATAGTGTGTAAAACAAGTAGGAGGTCAGATGGTGTATGGCTTTTTAAATCAATGTGTCAGAGAAGTAAGAACTGTGTTTAAATTATCAAGGAGTAAGGTAATTCCATTCAATTATTAAAAATTCTTGTCATTATAGTCCTCTGCCTATAAATCATGTAACAGAAAGCTCATGTAGAAAGAAACAAAGAAGGAAAGAAGGAAGGAAGGAAGGGAGGAAAGAAGGAAGGAAGGAAGGAAGGAAAGAAAAGAAAGAAAGGAAGGAAGGAAGGAAGGAAAGAAAGAAAGAAGGACAGAGGGGAGCAAAAAGGGGATGGATGTAATACAACAACAATAAAATTAAATTGTATAAAAAAAAGAAAGAAAGAAAGAAAGAAAGAGAAAGAAGGAAGGAAGGAAAGGAAGAAAGGAAGGAAGGAAGAAAAAGAAAAACTGGAGTGGAAAAGGGGGCAAAATTTGCATTTCTAATAAATTCCCCGGTGATACTGATGTTGTTATTTAGGGACCCATATTTTAAGAGTCTCTGGTCAAAATTAATCAGCATTAATTGTGAATAGATAGAAAGGGACTTAATAAGAGAAAAACAGGAGAAAATTTCTATCACAACTCCCAGAATTATTCCACTAGCTTGTTACTAAGCTATTTAGAAAAATTATTTTATATCTTGTGTTAATGTCTATTGTTTCATTTGATATCAAAAATTCTCTCACCAAGTACCTCGTAAGCATGCAAATGTTTCATACTGATGCTCTACTCACAGATTTCCTTTATTCTTCACTAAAACTTTTCTCCTGTGTTTATTTAGATAACCTTCCATAACTAGTGTTTGACCCTCACTATTTAATGACCCTCAGTTGCATTGAACCAGCAACTGGGTCTTCATAAAAGTCTGTTATATCTAAAAATCATTTGCCAGATATGGCTGGTGGCACAGTGGATAAGGTGACAGACAAAGGTCACTGGTTTGATTCCCAGCCAGGGCACATAACCAGGTTACAAGCCAGGTCTCCAGCCAGGTCTGTGGCTGGAGGCAGGTGAAAGGCAACCCTACATTGATGTCTCTCTCCCTCTCTGCCTCTCTCCCTTCCCCTCTCTCTGAAAATAATAAAATCTTTTTTAAAAGAGTAAAAAAAAATTTTTTAATTAAAAATCATTTGCCAGAGCAAACACAAATGATAAGTAAAACAGTTTACATAGTGAACTGAGATCAGTTTCTTTCTTCTGCTTTTGCTCAACCCTTATCTCTTCTGCTGACTCCCTGGCTTGGTCAGGAGTTCTGAACTGTCATTTTCCTCACTCATTCTCATCATGTCTGCTGCCTGTACCTCATCCACCATGCCTTGGACCAATGTCCCTTGATTTCCGAAACAAATACCCAAACCCAAAGGTCTCTTAGTGACAAAGTAATGTTATTTCCAGAGATCTATTTTAATATTATACTTCACAATAATATACACATGTTCATATCAGTATTCCGTATAAAGTTGACAATTAGACACAATCTAGGTAGAATATTTAAGTACGTTGAACACACACATGTGTTAGAAGATTACATAGTCATTGAAAAATCATTTCTATTTCTCCAATGCTTTCTGAATTTCCAAGTTTTCAACGAATTTTTGTAACCAAAATTAAATGATCATTTTAAAGATAAAAAGGTTATGTTTTTTTAAAAGAAAAGCAGGTTAACTTGGATCATAGTGCCACTTTCTACCCAAGACATGTCTCTTTAACAATATCCTTGAAGAATAATCACAAAACCTTCATTTACACATTTTCTCCTCTGAAAAGCACTTACTCTATTATGACTCAATCCACACACTTTTTTGCTTTGTTTTTGAGAACAGTCTTTGATTTTTCTTGATTTCAATCTGAACCATAAATTGAATTTATTTGTAATAGTTTTACGTTAACTTCTCTTGTGAGTTTTTAATTGACACAAAATTCACCTAACATAAAATGATCCATTTTAAAGGGCATACTTCACAAAGTGTGCAACCACCAGCTGGGTTTAGTTCCAAAATATTTATTTAAGATATTATTTATTTTTAGAGAGAAGGGAAAGGAGGAAGAAAGAGAGGGAGAGAAACATCCATGTGTGGGTTGCCTCTTACACTCCCCCAACTGGGGACCTGGCCCACAACCCAGGCATGTGCCCTGACTGGGAATTAAACCTGAGACCCTTTGGTTTGCAGGCCAGCACTCAACCCTCTGAGCCACACCAGCCAGGGCTAGTTCCAAAACATTTTTATTACCTCACATGGAAATCCTGTGCAGGAAAAAGTAGTCCCCCATCTGTGACCAGCCTCCGACAGCCCCCAGTCTATGCTGTCTCTATGAATTTATGTATTCTAGACACCATTCACTGTTTATTAAATATAAAGTGAGTAAGAGTCCCTCTTCCAGGCTCACCTGCTTAGTGGTCCTTGCCTGATTGGAGTAGCCCAGGCGGGGTTTCCCTGTGACTTCCACATGACAGCCTTTCAAATACTTCACAGCAGTCCTCAACACCTTGCTACTACCATTGGGTGCTTTTGACAAACACCTGAATGTTTCTTCTTGTGAAACATACAGAATTCCTATTCTGGCTCTTTTCATCATCTACTGGTCATCTTTAACTTTGTAAGCTCCCACGGAATATGTGTTGCCTGAAAGAGACCCGAACTCCTCTATGCAGGGGCAGGAGAGAATAGCAGGCAGGTCATGAGGATCAGGTTACACGAGCAACTGGCTACCCTTCATGGGAGCCGCAGCTGGCCCCAGGCTCCTGGTTCTAGGGCTCTCTTCCCCCGTGGGTGTCCATGCAGCTACAGAAGCTGCAGCACGCGGGCCCGAGAAGATAGGCGTCCTAACTGAAAACGCACATTGCAAGTCTTTGCTAATCAGCTCCACGCATCTTCCAGTCGCAAACAGTTCAAGACAGCCTCTACTCTAAACGTGGGGAAGTTGTCCAAAAAAGAAGGGTTTCTCTGGCCCCTGTTCATGAGGCCCATCGTAATTGATGGAGCTGGTTCTTGGCAGGGCCCCAGAGCCCACTTTATTCTACTTCACACAAATCATTGAGGCTCCGCTTTTCAGAATGTGAAGTGCTTATTAAAAAATGCCCTCTCTCTGGTTTTTGCCCAAATCTCAAAATCAGAATTCTTGCAGGGGGTAGTCCTGGGGTCTGCCTTTTTACCCAAATATCCAGGTGTACCTTGTTTATACTGAAGTTTGAGGACCACTTGTTAATGCGCAAGAGTCCTGTCTTGAACTTGTTTTTGAATACAAATAATAGATATTGTTAATAGAGCTTGCTCTGTGGGAAAAAAAAAATTTGATAAGCTTGATTTAAGGTATAGCCAGTTCTGTTTGATGTTAACAAGAAACATTCCCTATGAATACTTCAAAAGTGCAATAGACGGTCCTTTTTATTTACATTACTTATAATGAGGCTGATGCAAGGCAAGATCTAAACAGAGAGTTATAAAAAGCAGAATGGACACCAAACATCATGTACACATGTGCGCTTAGTAAATATTCACTGCGTGCATGGTACGCTTCAATTTGCTCCATCTCCAAATAAAATGTGAAAGAATGAGTTTTAATCTCAAGTATCAGTTGTATTCCAGCTATTTGAATACTGGCGACTCCAACATCTGCGGTGTCTTTAAAATATGATATATTCATAGATTTCGTCAATAAATATTTATGAGTCATCAACCATGGGCCGGGATCTGAGTAAAGTTACAGGGAAAGCTCGATCTAAACAGACTTGGTCTCCACTTGGACGGAGTTTCTCATCGTGGGGGACTAAGAAGTTAATGTCTTGGCAGATGAACTATTTGAAAACCAAGGGAAAATCTTGGGGAAAAGTAGTGTAGGGAACTTCATACCCAGGCATCCCCTTGCCTCGTGTTCAGCTTTTCGGAATCTTGCTTCGGTGACTGATGCTGTGATGCAGAAAGTAATTTTTACCCCCTCCTGTTATTCCACTTAGCTCACTCGGAGTGAATCCCTACATGTTTGGAAAGCTTACCACACGGTGGCTTATCAGCAAAGTCTAGGAAATAATTGACCTGATTCATTACACGTTACCTTCTTCCCCACTATAATCTTGTTTTCACCCCCACACGTCTCGGCAAGTCCTCCAGACGAGGTGACCTCCATCAATCCAGTGGACACGTTTTAGTCTTGGCCTCCCTGATTTCTCAAGGTTTTGGTTCTTCCTACCCTTCTTCAAACACCTTTGTAGATTTCCTTTCCTTACGGCCTTGAAAAGCTTGTGTCCCCAGAATTCCACCCTGTGTCTACTTCTCTCCTTAATTTGACCCTGTAGTACTGTATTGGAAATCACTTCACACCTACTCTCTGAGGTCCACCTTCTACCAGACATCTTTCTTTTCTTATGCCCTAGAGCCCCTCCTGCCCCTCTGACAGCTCTTCCTCCAATACAAGGTCCGCCCCAGAAGTATCAGCCACGCAAACTTTTTATTATATTGACGTTGACTCGATACTTTTGAGACAGACCTCATAATCTCCCTCAGCGGCCAGGAATGCCAGCCCCAGGTTCACCCCCAGCAAATACAAGATTTTCCCCTCTTCCTCATCCTCCTATCCACTGGATCACTTCAACATGTTAAAGCCTAACTTTCTCAAATATTTCCTCCTAAACTACTGCTCCTTAGTTTTTCCACGGGTTACACAGAATAACCAATCAACCAGTCTCCTGCTTCCAGAATTAAGGCCACTTTTTGTTTATTTATCTCATTCCTGGAATGAGGTCAATGGTTCATGCATCTTTGCATTTAAAGCCTCAGGAAAGTGCATGGAACATGCAGAATGAATGAATGAATCGGTTATTGCTTACGTTCATAATTCATCAAGGCACTGTCTAGTGGAGGCTCATGAATGGAGACTGTTTTTAGTTTTGGTATTTATTTTTAATAATGGTTTTAGACACTTTTTATTTGTTAACTTTTTCCATGACTATATCCACTGGCATGTTCTATGTTGCTTGGTTGTCTCTCATGTTTGTTTTCTTTGGTCAAGAGCCTCAGCTTTGCCCTCTAATTTGTCTGAATTCTGTATCAGTTGTCAATAGCTAAACTCGAAAAAGCCAGAGTGCGTAAGACTTAACACCGACTGAACCAGAGTGCTTGTTTCAATTCAAATACTTAACACGGAGCTTTCCAGATTTCTGTGGAGCCATTAGCCAACAGTGTTTTGAAAAACTGTCAAGAGAGAAAGGCTGCAGAATTCGAGGAAAGGAAAGTGAGGAGGAAAGGAAGACGTGTGATCACTTTCTTCATAACATTTACTCGTGGCCATACATTTTTCATGTATGCAAAAACTCCGGGTGAATATTCTTCTTGTCCAGTATTATTTACAAAATGTTTCTGCTTAGAAATAATATAACAGTATACTTGCATGTTGTAGATCTGCCACTCTCTAAACATTGTTAGTTCTAAATCTATGTAACTTCTCTCAAACTTAGTAATTGGCATCTAAAGTTTGCCATGGATGTCATTTAAAGAATATTGCATTGTTGGTGTTTTAAAATAAAAGGGTTTCAATACTCTTTAATGTCACCAAAGAAGTCTAAATACCATAATATCAATAGCGAAAATTATTTTATGCTCATTATTACACATTTTTTAAAAAAACATGCAGAAATAATTCTTTAAGTAAAAAATTAGATTAGTTTAGCTTCAATTCATATTTCACTATAAATCTTTCCACAGAATTTTTCCTAATGTAATAGGTTTTACATTTGAAAGTCCTTATTTTCCAGTCTTCTGTGACAAAAAGTATGTATATAAATTTTAATTTTAATTCTGTCACCACAAACCTTTAAGTAAATTTTTTCTGTGGATTGATTGCTCATTAGTGTGAAGAGTAGTGTTTGATCAAAATACTATAAATATGTTATAAATTTAGTAAATAATTATTAAGTAGAAAAAGGTAAATTTAAATTACTCACCTCTCTTAAAGAGATGCCTCATACATGGAGATGTGGCGGTTGTTTTTGTTTCCATAAGTAAATATTACTTGTTGCCAGGAAGAGACAAGATTCAGTAGAAATTTTCTACCATATAAGTAAAAAAAATAACATGTATAGTATATGTGTATATGTAATATATGTATATATGAGGTCTGTCCTGAAAGTATTGAGCCAATGTGTCACTATAATTAAAACAGTTTGCACTCAAAAGTTTCAGGATAGACCTTGTCTGTATACACTATAAACTAAATAAATATGTTCTTTGTAATCTCTCACTTCAATTACTCTAGCAAGACTTGGTAAATGGTCTTCAAATTGGCATGTGTACAGTCCTGTTAATTATGGAAAAGTTTTTCAAAGATTAAATCAAGGTTAGTTTCAGAGGCATCAATATACAAATCCTCAGCATGCATTTGTTCCTTTTCTTCCAAAGAGATTTGCCTGCACAGGTGTCTACAATGATAGGAAGGATCTCCTTCCTTGACACTTTCAGTTTACCTTTTTTTTTTCTTTTTTTAAATTATTTTTAGAGAGAGGGGTAGGGAGAGAGATATCAATGTACAGTTGCCTTTCACCTGCTTCCAGCTACAGACCTGGCTGGAGACCTGGCTTGCAACCTGGTTATGTGACCTGGCTGGGAATTGAACCAGCGACCTTTGGGTTCACAGGGCAGCACTTTGTCCACTGTGCCACCAGCCAGGGCCAGTTTCCTTTTTTCTTGACAAGAGAAAGAGCTGCTCCCATCCAGTCTGCTCTTACTGTAGTGCATTGTCTGAAGTATAACAAAGGCTCTAAGCCCTGGCTGGTAGCACAGTGGATTGAGCACCGGCCTGTGAACCCAAGGGTTGCTGGTTCGATTCCTGGTCAGGGCACATACCCAGGTTGCAAGGCAGGTATCCAGCCAGGTCCCCAGCTGGAGGCAGATGAAAGGCAACCATACATTGATGTTTCTCTCCCTTTCTGAAACCTCCCTCCCTTCCCCTCTCTGTAAAAATAATGAATAAAATCTTCAAAAAAAAAGGCTTTAGGGCACCAAACAAAAGGACAATTCTAAATATTGGTGCTCCCACTGAAAAGTAAATGACTAACCAGCACATCCCTTTTCAAGTTAGGTTGTTTTCAAGAATTTGCTTTAAATCTAAATTGAAGGAGGATCCCATTAAACTATCAGCTGATATCTCACCAAAATTATTTTTTAGGATGATCACCATGTGATTTTTCACATTAGCAAGTCTGAAAAATTGTTCTAATTGAGACATCTGTTGCTATTAAAAAACACATTTTCATTGCACTTTAGCTCTGTCAACATATTTCTTTAGTAAATGGTTAAGCCAGTGTCTTAACATAATCGAGCTTTCAGTTGCTTTCCATACTGGAAAGATTTGACTTTTATCTCATGCTTATACCCTCATGGGGGTTGTTATAGGCTCTTACCCATCACATCCTGGCATAACCACAACCAAAGGCCAGAAAAATAATTTCCCCTGGCATGTCTATTTCCCAGGGGGCTGTCCCTCATACCTTCATGGTCACAGGGCATCCTTGCCCATTTGTGAATCAATCACTTGCAGGGACAGTGGAATAACCAATATTATCTTGGACCAATCAGCTTTCTACTCCATCCTATGTAGAAGGGACTAAGAAGAAATTGGACTCTGATGCCTGAACAAAATTATGCTTCCTTTTTTAGGTTTTTAAAACTTGTTATTGTATTTATTGGGGTGACATTGGTTAAATAAAATGGTATAGGTTTCAGCTGTATAATTCTGTAATGGATCATGTATATATTGTACATGAACACAATGGAACCCTAATCGGCCATAAATAAAAGAAGGAAAAATTACGCTTCTTTAGCTAGGGATAACGAGAACATTGGCTCTTACTAGTAAATTAATAGGATCAGCCTTAGCTCGCAGCTCTCAGATTTGGGTGAAAAGGTAACCGCTGTGCTGCTTTTTGGGATAGAAACTGTCAGAATAGGAGGTAGGTGAGCAACCAGGATCAGGTTTGGAACACACTGAGTTCGCAGCGCCAGCAGGACACCCCGGAAACGGTTAGGCAGCAAGGCACAGGGGTCTTGAAGGCAGGATGGGAGAGCTGGTGACTTCAGGCAAAGGCACGAATAACATCCCTCGTCCATCCCTAGTCGGAATGTGAGGAATGAGTAAACGAGGATATGGAAAAACCCTCGGGGAGCACCAATCTTTTAGAGGATGCCAGGAAAAGAAAAATCAGGAAAAGAAATGGAGCGAGTAAAGACAAAAGGGGAATAAATACTTTAGCCATGAATTTCAGAGGAAGTAAAAAGGGGGGTCCCCCGTTTTGTCAAGCTCTGCTCGCTCCGTCCCCATTCCTATGCACGCCGTGCAAATAAAACCAAGTGGCCTGAAGTAGACGGAACAGGAAAATGGGGCCCACAGGCAGGATGTTTTTGATTTTGCGCAAAGCATTCGAGACAAGCCTCTCTAATTTTTATGTATACACAGAAAATCTATACCCTGCCCTCAGCGACATGCAAGCCTGCCGGTTTTTTTGTTTTGTTTTGTTTTGTTTTGTTTTCATCTGCATTTGAGTCCTAGGTTTATCCACCTCTCCCTGAGCACACAGGAGGGGCTGGAGATGGAGACTGAGCCTGGGGGACCCCTAGAGTAACAGCCTGAGATCTTTGTTTGAAAATCAAACAAAAGGCCCTGCCTAAGGACTGCAGACACCATCACAGGCTATAAAACCCTTACTAGATCATTCATAATTTCTTCCTTCCTTTCAAATAAAACTCATGGCCCTTTGCACTAAGGTCTCTTAGACTATGACTTAATCTCAGAGTTACATTCCTTATAAAGGCGATTTTTAAAAAAGATTGTATTCATTATTTTTAGAGAGAAGGGCAGGGAGGGAGGAAGAAAAAGAAACATCAATATATGGGTTGCCTTTCACCTGCCTCCAGCTACAGACCTGGCTGGAGACCTGGCTTGCAACCTGGTTAGGTGCCTTGGTTGGGACCATAACCAGTGACGCTTGGGTTTGCTGGCTGGTGCTCAATCCATTGAACCACACGAGCCAGGGATTATATCCCTATATTCCTTGTAATAGCAACATGGAGTGAGAGTGGCAAGTGCCATTAACAGCCCTTCACAGCAGGGACCTGGAGGGTCCTGGAAATGAGTCACGTGAGGTCATGGGATGGGCAATAATGGGCCCAGAAACCATGTTCTTACTTCCACTCCTAAGTAGCCCTGCTTGAGAGAAAAGCAACAGATGCCGAAGAACATTTTTTTATCTGTTTTCTTTGTAAAAAAAATTGCATTGTATTTTTTCATTATCATTTCTCCCCCTTATAGCTCCACACCTGCTGCAATGACCACACAGTTAGTTATTCATGTCCATGACTCCTTTTTCATTTTTGCTCACTCCCTCTACTCTAACCCCTTCCTTCAACTTGCTCTCTACGAATCTCTCTATTTTGCTTGTTAGTTCAGTTTGTTCAATAAATTCCATTTATGAGTGAAAACATATGGCATTTATATTTCTCTGACTGGCTTATTTCACTTATCATAATGTTCTCTGGGTCCATCCATGCTGCTGCAAAGGGTAAAATTTTATTTTTTTTATAGCTGAGCAGTATTCTGCTGTGTAAATTTCCCATAGTTGTTTTATCCACTCATCTAGTGATGGACACTTGGGCTACTTCCGTATCTTGGTGATTGTAAATATTGCTGCAATGAACATAGGGGTGTTTGTCTTTCTTTTGAATTAGTGTTTTGTATTTCTTTGGATAGATTCCCAGAAGTGGAATTGTTGGATCATAAGGCAGTTCCACTTTTAATTTTTTGAGCTGACTTCACACTGTTTTCCACTGTGGCTACACCAATCTGCATTCCCACCAAAAAAAAAAAAAAAAGAGTTCTGTTTTCTCCACATCCTTGCCAGCACCTGTTTGTTGATTTATTGATGACAGCCATTATGACAGGTGTGAGGTGATACCTCATTATGGTTTTAATGTATATTTCTCTGATGATTGGCAATGTTGAGCATCTTTTCATATGTCTATTGGCCACCTCCATGTCCTCTTTGGATAAGTGTCTATTCAGGTCCTTTGCCCACTTTTTAATTGGGTTGTTTGGTTTTCTTTGGCATTGAGTTTTAGAAGTTCTTCATCAATTTTGGATATTAACTCATTTTTAATTGTGTTGGTGAATCTGTTTTCCCATTCAGTGGGTTGTCTTTTTGTTTTGTTGATAATTTCCTTTATTTTGCAAAAATGTTTTAGTTTGATGTAGTCCCATTTGTTCATTTTTTCTTTTGTTTCCCTTGCCTTAGGAGATATATCAGATAAAACAATGCTACAAGCAATAGCCAAATTTTTCTGCCTATATTTTCTTCCAGGATTTTTATGGCTTTGGTTTGAATATTTAAGTCTTTAATCCATTTTGATTAAATCCATTTATTTTTGTGTATGGTGTAAAAAGGTGATCTAGTTTATTTTTCGGTATGTATCTGTCCAATTTTTCTGTATGTATCTGTTCACACTATTTATTGAATAAACTATTTCTAGTCCATTGTATGTTCTTGCTTCCTCTGTCAAATACAAATTGACTAAAAAGTTGTGGGTTTACTTCTGGGTTCTCTATTGTGTTCCATTGATCTGTGTGTCTGTTTGATTACTGTAGCCTTGTAGTATAGTTTGATATCAGGTAGTGTGATTCCTCTAACTTAGTTCTTTTTTCTCAAGATTACTGTTGCTATGTGGAGCCTTCTGTTGTTCCATATACATTTTTGAAGTATTTGTTCTAGTTTTGTGAAATATGTCATTGGAATCTTGATAGAAATTACATTGAATCTATAGGTTGCTTTGGGTAGTATGGACATTTTAATGATGTTAATTCTTCCTATCCATGCACACAGTATGTGTTTATACTTATTTGAATATTCTTCCATTTCTTTCTTCAGTGTCTTATAATTTTATGAGTATAGGTCTTTTACATCCATCAATAGAATTGTTCCCAGGTATGTTATTCTTATTGAAGCAATAATAAATGGGATGGTTTTCTTAATTTCCCTTTCTGATAGCTCATTATTGGCATATAAATGCAACCTTATTGGCATATAAAAATGCAACTCACTTCTGGATATTAATTTTATATTCTGCTACTTTACTGAACTCATTTATCAATTCTAATAGCTTCTTGGTGGACTCTTTAGGGTCCTTATGTACATTATCATGTCATTCACAAATAAGGACAGTTTTACTTTTTCCTTTCTAATTTGGATGCCTTTTATTTCCTCTTCTTGTCTGATTGTTGTGGCTAGGACTTCCAGTATTACATTGAATAAGAGAGGTGAAGTGGGCATCCCTGTCTTGTTTCTGATGTTAATGGGAACACTTGTATTTTTTGCCCATTGAGTATGATGTTGGCATTGGGCTTGTCATATTTGGCCTTTATTATGTTGAGGTATGTTCTCTGTTCCCACTTGACTGAGAATTTCTATCATAAATGGGTGCTGGATTTTATGAAATGCTTTTTCTGCATCTATTGATATGACCATGTGGTTTTTAGTTTTCATTTTATTTTTGTGGTATATCACATTTATCGATTTCCAAATGTTGTACCAACCTTGCATTACCAGAATAAATCCCACATGATCATGGTGTAAAATGTTTGCTAATATTTCGTTGAGGATTTTAGCATCTATGTTTATCAAGGATATTGGCCTATAGTTTTTTTTTCCTTTTCCTCTTTTTTTTCCTGGAGTGTCTTTAGCTAGTTTTGGAATTAGAATAACATTGGCCTTGTAAATTGAGCATGGGAGTCTTCCCTCCTCTTGAATTTTTGGCATAACTTGAAAGAAAAGGTGTTAGTTCTTCTTGGTATGATTGGTAAAATTCACTTGTGAAGTCACCTGGTCCACAGCTTTTGTTTGTTGGGAGTTTTTTTTTATTATTGCTTCAGTTTCAGTGGTGTAATCTATCATTTCAGGTTCTCTGATTCTTCCTGATTTAGTTTTGGAACATTGTATGTTTCTAGAAATTTATCCATATCATCCAGGTTGCTCAACTTGTTGACATATAGTTGTTCATAATACTTTCTTACAATCCTTTGTACTTCTTCGGTATCAATTGTTATTTCTTCTCTGTCACTTCTGATTTTATTTATTTGGGTCTTCTCTCTCTTTTTTTGACTCTGGTTAAAGCTTTGCCAATCTTATTTATCTTTTCAAAGTCATTGATCTTTTGTATCATTTTTTAAAACACTGTCTTTTTTTATTTCTGCTCTGATCTTTATTATTTCCATCCATCTACTCACTTTGGGATTTGTTTGTTGTTCTTCTTCAAGTTCCTTTAAGTGTAAGATCAGATTGTTTATTTGAGCTTTTTCTTGAGATAGTCCTGTAATGCTCTGAATTTCCTTCTTATGATTGCTTTTCCTGTGTCCCACAGATTTGGGGTTGTTGTGTCCTCATTTTCATTTGTTTCAAGGTATCTTTTGATTTCTTCCTTCATCTCATTGTTGATCCACTCATTGTTTAATAACATGTTATTTAGCTTCCAAGCCTTTGTGTATTTTTCAGTTTTCTTCTTGTGATGGATTTCTAGTTTCATAGCATTTTGGGGCAGAAAAGATGCATCAGAGGGTTGGGTGAAAGGGATTCCTAAGGGTGGGGCTGTTGCTCTCCCAAGGTTAAGCTACATGGAGGGGTCTGCTCTATCCAACTAAGATGGTCCCTCCAGTATGGGACATGACTGAGCACAGGAATCCTGGTGTCTGACCCTTCAGCTCTCTCCTCAGAGCCACCAACCTCAGGTTTTCCTCAGGTGTCTCTAGTCTGCTCTGCCCTCCCTCTGCCAGAGCCCAGAATAAATGGCTGCACATGAAATTTTGTGTGTTGGCCCTTTAAGAGGCTCCCTGTCTCTCTCTCTGTCTCTCCCTGGGGCACAGAAACCCCACTGCTTTTCACAGCCATATGTTATTTGGGTTCTTTTCCCAGTTCTGGAGCTCTAGGCTGAGAAGTACCCCCAGCCACTGAAATATCCACCTGGAACTTCAGCTGCTGCCTGTGGGAGCTCAGCCAGCCTTCTCACACACTACACTTCCTAACAGTCTTGTTATGGTGCTGTGGTCTCTTCCTTAAGTCCTTGGTTAAAAGGCTTCTGTCCAGCTGATGTTCAGTTGGTTATTCAGGATGATTTTCCTCTAATTTAGTTGTAATTCCAGTTTGGTACTGAGAGGAGGTTAGTGTAGCTTCCACCCACTCTGCCCCTATCTTGAATCCCTGATTTTCATATTTAACTTAATGCTTTTCCACCATCTTGCTGCAGTGTAATATTTCCCAAACTGAGTTTATCCCAATGATTCTTCAAAAATTAGCAACTCTGATTAAGAAGTCCCAAATGATACACTTGCTATCCAGGAGTCAAAGTAAGTAATGATAGTATCATTTCTTTGGTTGAAAACATTTTAATATGGTTTTTCCAGATGAAAATAAACTGGAACAAAATGATAGTCAATGTTCCACTCAGGCAATACCCCTTGGAAAAGCAAATGAATCCTGTTGCATTTCAAACTTCTGAGTCTCATGGAATGGCCTGATTATTCTTCTTTGAAGTTGCAAGCTGCTTCCTCATCTTCTCATGACAGTTCCGAAGATTTATTAGTTTTCCTTCCCTAACATTTTAATGTCTCTTTAACTTCAAATAAGTTTGAATCATTTCTTTTCGGCACACAACCACTGCATTTGAGCTTGCGGATCAACTCCTTGTAATCAGAGGGAGACAAATTAAAATAATAAGGAGATGCCATTTAATATTTTTCACATAGACAAAAAAAAAAAAAAAAAAAAAAAACATGTGGCAACACCAAGTATGAGCAAATATGTGCAGGGCCGGGCACTTGCAGACTACCCAGGGGAGAGGGTATGGTATAAGCACCTGGAAAGTAACTTGGCAAAACTTAGTCAAGTTCAAGTTGTACACGCCCCATGGCTCAGCATTCTACTTTTTGGTGTCTCCTCTAGAAAAATGCTAATGGATAGGTATAAACATTAAAAATGTTCAGTGCAGCAGCACTGGCGATAGTGAAAATGTAGAAGCCATTTATTGTCCCTCCAAAAGGCAAATGCATAAACTGGGTTTTAATATTCAGCAGTGGAGAGGGAGAGATTCCTCCTAAAACTATCCATGTGTATCAAATCTCAAACACCCATTACTGAATTAAAACTCTCCAAAAGAAGAATATGGTGCTATTCATCTGAAGGTCAAAGGTGCACGTAGACACATCCTCACACACACAATGTAAGCAGTAAGTGTGGACAAGCCTCAAGAAGAATGACACTGGCCAACTTCAGACACTGGTCATCCAGGAGAGGGTAGGAGAATGACAGAAGGCTGAAAGCTTAGCCTTACCTGTACTGCATTCTTTCTTTTCAAACAGAAGGAGATTGCAAAATGAAGATGGGAAATACTAACGCTGTTCTCATCTCAGTGTTTGGTATATCAGGTCTGTTATATGTCCTGTCTTGTTCTGTATTTTAAATGTTTCTTGGTTAGAAATTTTAAAATTCAAAGCTCCTTTTCTAGCAAAGAGCTCAAAGCCAAAGGGATTGGATTGGAAAATGACTGGACTGAGAAGGAAACGTTGGGAGCAGGATTTAGCACAATTTTTTTCTGTAAAAGACCAGATAGTAAATATTTTTCAGTTGGTGTGCCATACGGTCTCCGTCCCCACTACTCACTGTGTAGACATAGACAAAATGTCAATGGCTGAGCATGGCTATGTTCAATGCAACTTCACCTGCAAAAACAGACCCAGAGTTGGTCTTAGCCTGTAAGTCAGAGTTTGCCACAGATTCTCATTGCTAAAGGTATGTGGCTTCAGTAGACAAGCAATCTTAGGCTAAGAGGATAACCCGGGGGCTAAGGGACAGTCACACATTGACGGGGAGCTAACCTGCCATCCTGCCAACCTAAAAATCCTAGTCATGAATGACTTGTTGAAGCTCTAGTAGTAAAACTTAAAAAAAAAAAAAAAAAAAATCTCTGAATACTAACATTGTTGGGGGTTTTATTTGGAAGGTTTTAATTTTTTTTAAATTTATATTCTGTTGTCACTTGGGCTTGGGAACAAGTGTACCCCAGGTGTGTCTGCCAATAATCAGCCCCAGTACTCCCCTCCAACCTTCCAAGGATGCCCTAGAATTCTTAGATCACAGAACACGTTTGGGCCCCATCTCAATCACCACTCACTGCACAGCCCGGTGCTGCCTTGACCTGACCTCTAAAGCTCAACACGGTCACTTTGGAGTGAGGTCATCAGCTTGGCTGAACCCTTGGCCTTTGATCACTGACACACATCTTTTGGCCAGAATGGTTCAGCACTGCCACATCCTTTCCTAGAAATCAGGCCCTGTTGTCAAATCCCTTGACACTTCTAAGAAGGGCTGGAAGGGGACAGTTATTCTACAGCTGCCTAAATACCTAAATTCTGTGCTTGTGCAGCCCTTGCTCCAGTACCTACAAGGGCCAGGCCCCAGGGGGTTCAGCTAAGGGGAAAGGGTTTCCCCCATCTCTCTCTGCACAAAACCCAATTCGACCAACCCCGTCCACTTAGCCCGCTTGCAAATTCACAACATTGTTAGGCCACAAAGATGCTTCATAAAACCAACAGGATTTACTTATAAGTTTCTTCTGATACAACCCAGACGCAAGATATATATGTGAAGTACCTGTCTGCTCTCATTAGTGGCAGTTGTTGATGGCATTCGTGAGAGGTTCGTTGTACGGCAGCAACGTGATTTGGGGCATGGTGGGGCTGCTGACAGTGTGTGTGTGTGTGGTGTGTATGATTAGTGAACAGAAGAAAGAGACATGCACATTCTCTCACCTTACGTGAACCCCAAGCAACTCAGGGTCTCTAGCTTTAGCGCCATTTATACACCCTGTCACCTCTTGCCTGGGTACCTGTCCTGACACGGAGATGCCATGTCCTTCCCAATCTTACTGTCACTGTATATGCAAGAGAAATGGAACAGGATGCAGGGAAGGAAAGAAGGAAGAGCCTCCCTGGGCCCTACTCTTAGCATCCACCACCCTCTTTTCCAGGTCCTGAAAAATGGCCCGTTTACTTTTCTTCTTAGGTTCTCACAAGGCACAACTTTTAAGGGTCATTGCCAGATGTTGTGAAATTGTTTGAGAGCACTGGAGAATGCATGTGGTTAATCACCATATCTGATACTGTTCCCCCTCCAAGGGTTTTTACCCCCAAATCACCATGAACGTGAGTTAGCCCTGTTCCCCCGGACAACACCTAGGGGCTGGTGAGTGAAAGCACGCCTTTTTGAACCTCACGAAGATGCGTGTGAAGCTGTTGCTGGAACCAGGGGTTGAGGAACAGGCTGACTCTGTAAATCTTTCCTGGCGGGCCCTTGCAGATTTTTCTGGGTTGTGTTTACTCAGAACGTTAATAAGTTTGGAAATTACTAAAATGGACCCAACGTACTTTCTTTTTAAGAGACTACTGAGATCACAAATCACTCTGCAAATATAATAAGCTATGGAAAGCGAGCAGGTCCAATAGCCGATGCTTGCCATGGGCCTGCTGGCAGCGCGGTCATTTTTCATGTGACACTTCATGCGTGGAAGTTCGGAGGCAGGGGAACAGCCCTTTAAAAACTCGGCCTTAACATTTCAATAATTGTGTTGGACAAAATGTTTTGTTTTGTTTTGTTTTTTTAAAGAAAAGCTTCCTGGTCCTGGCTGGTGTGGCTCAGTGGATTGAGCACTGGCCTTCGAACCCAAGGGTTGCTGGTTTGATTCCCAGTCCCAGGGCACATAACCAGGTTGCAACCCAGGTCCCCAGCTGGAGGCAGGTGAAAGGCAACCATACACTGATGTTTCCCTCCTTTTCTCCCTTCCTCCCTTCCCCTCTCTCTAAAGAGAATGACTAAAATCCTTTTAAAAAATAAATATTTTGACCTAAAAATAAATAAAAATAAAAGAATTTTTAAAAAAGAAAAGAAAAGCTTCCCTTTTCTTTTTGTCTCTACTGCTCTCAATTCTTTGGCTCCCCTTGCCTAGACCATCCCCATTCACCTGTCCTTAACCCCTGGAGCATTTCTTTAAGATGCAGATCTCAAATTCCATCCCAACTCTCCCAATTCAGAAGGTTTCAGGGTGGAACTCAAGAATCTACATTCTAAAACATGCCTCCTGCTGAGGCAGACATTACTAGGTCCCAAGGTCACCACTGGAAGTGCCAGTATAACTGTCACACTGCCAGTGCATGCCTTTCTCTCTCTTCTTAATCACAAGCTTCTTGAAGGCCATGAGCACAGGGCCTTCATATTTCATTCAACTCCTACTACTGAATTCCTGCCACTTACTGAGGAGGGTTGTTCTAAATGCAGGGGCTGTAACAGTGAATAAAACAGGCAGTTCTCTCTTGGATCTCACATTCCAGTAAGTGGGGGAAGTCAGATAATACAGAAACAACAACAAAAAGATCATTAAATACCAAAAAATAAAGCAGGGATGGAGACAGTGAATGTCAGGGTAGTGGTCAAGTTTCCCACTAAGGCCTGCTAGGAGGTGATAGTTGATAATTAAGCAAAGACTTGAAGATTGTGTGGGAGGAGGCCACACATCGGGGTGGGCAGGCATTTCTAGGGGAAAGGCAACCTAAGGCCCTAGAGCAGAAGAAGGAAGACTCAGTGTGAGCAAGGGAATGGAGCGGGAAAGAAGGCCCCGTGAGATAAGGGTGGGGAGGGCCAATCCTGGCAGGGCTCATGTGACCCTGGGAGAACTCAGTCTCTGAAGGGTACTAGCATTCACAAGGCTTATCACAGTGCTCGCTCTAGATTAACTATCAACAAATACTTGGTGAAGGAATTATCTGCTGGTGACGTGCAAAAGTCTCTTGTGCCTTAGACTAATAACAGTGACACAGAAATATTTTAGCTTAGATGTTTTTCTACTGCACATCACATCCCCAGAACTTATTTATCTTACAACTGAAGGTTTATACCCTTTGACCATCTATCTATCAAGCTATCTATCTGGCTTAGATATGTTAAGACAAATATTTTTAACCAAGAGGCAACTAAAGACGAGTATTTTTAACCAAGAGACAACCAACTGTGCTCACTTGAAGCCAAGATGCATGGACTCAGATCGACTGGCTGTGTGACCTTAGAAAGTTATGCAGCCTCTCAACCCCTCAGTTTCCTCATCCATAAAATAAAGGAAATAATAATACCTATGTCATAGAATACTAAATATTATGTTTATACTTGAAACAAAACTGTTAAGAGTTTATGTGTTTCAAGCACCAATTGTAGTAACTATTATCATTAGCATCAATATATTTAAGACCTCTGTAGTAAGACAAGAAATTTCATCTATTTAGTATTAAAATTTAGTTATTATATATGCTTATTCCTGCTCTATATTCTACTTAGTATACATTTTACAACTATATAATGCTTTCTATATATAATGCTATATTTACATGCCACTCTGGGGTGTACATGTTAGAGCCCCATGTGGTTCTATTCATGGTAAAATACACAGAGAGGGGATGAATAAACATGAATATGGTGAGGATGATGATTACAAGGAGGAACATAGGAGGACCACTTGTAAAAGGAATAAGAGTCATCTCTGTTGAGGGCATTGCTGTCCCTTAAGGGTATTAATGAAAATATAACCATAAAACTGCTAATTAAACTTTGAAGTCCATCTGTCAGTCAGGCTGGTTTGCTTCCTGCCAGACATGGTTTAGAGTAAGAATAGTTTCTCTCTTGCTCCCACCATCAAGTATTTGCTGGACTTATCTCATGGTTCCCAAGTGCACAGACCAAAAAATAACCCATTCACATGCGTCCCACATTGCATGGGCCTAAGTCAGTTCTCATGCAGCCACGGACATTTCTAAATGTGCAACTGGGGAGCGGTTTCCTCCCAAGGCTCCAATTCATGACTCATTTGAATTATACTTGAATATCATTTTGCAGATGTGAATTGCTAATTTATTATTTGTTAACAGCTACAACAGGCAAGTATTAATTTCCCTTGTCTACATATGTCCATTTGTAACCTTTATACTCCTTTTTAGACATGTATGAACCATGCTCACCTTTCCCTTGCCTTTTATGAATTTTCCTGAGCGTATATATCCGTGTCCAGTGGTTAATTCTGATGACTGTGAGCAGACACCTGATTCCAAATCCTGGGTCATCACCTAGTGATTGGACAACTTGCAAATGTCTCGACCTCTGTGGATCTGTTTCCTTCACCAAAAAATGGGGATAATCAATAACGTCCCCTTCAACCTAAGGCCACTTTGAGGGTTTAATGAGATAGACATGTAGAGCTCTTGGGACAAGACACACGCAGTGAATGCTGGGTGTGAACTAGCACTTGGGCCAGCTGGCTGCAGCTAATTTTGACAGACGTTGCTTTGTCATTTCTCCATGGTTGGCCCACACATCCTTGCCTCGGGGACAGTATTTAGGATCTCCTTCTTGTTGCCTGTGAGTGGCTGCTAACCAATCCCCCACACACCGGCTGCCCCCCAGGAACCCAGCCACCAGCCTCACCCCACCAAACTGCGGCTCCTCCCAATAAAACATTAAAAGGGGAACCAGGCGCCCTGGCCCCGTGGCTGGTGGCTGGGTTGGTTGGTGGCAACCGGTGAATATTTCTCTGCCTCTCTCCCCCTTCCCCTCTATCTAAAATCAATAAATATATCCTCTGGTGAGGATTACAAAAAAAAAAAAAAGAGAGAGAGAAAGAGGCCGCAGGCTAGCTGTCCCAACAAACTCTTTTGTCATTGCAGAATGCTCTGGAAGCTTTCCCTGTCCTTGTTCCTGGCCACCGCGCTGGTGAAGGCGGCCGACGCCAGGAAGAACCGGCCGGCGGGGGCCATCCCCTCGCCCTACAAGGACGGCAGCAGCAACAACTCGGAGCGATGGCACCACCAGATCAAGGAGGTGCTGGCCTCCAGCCAGGAGGCGCTGGTGGTCACCGAGCGCAAGTACCTGAAGAGTGACTGGTGCAAGACGCAGCCGCTGCGGCAGACGGTGAGCGAGGACGGCTGTCGCAGCCGCACGGTGCTCAACCGCTTCTGCTACGGCCAGTGCAACTCCTTCTACATCCCGCGCCACGTGAGGAAGGGGGAGGAGTCCTTCCAGTCCTGCGCCTTCTGCAAGCCCCAGCGTGTCACCTCGGTCCTCGTGGAGCTCGAGTGCCCTGGGCTGGACCCTCCCTTCCGACTCAAAAAGATCCAGAAGGTGAAGCAGTGCCGGTGCATGTCCGTGAACCTGAGCGACTCAGACAAGCACTGAGCGCCCGGCTGCTCGCAGCCCCGCACCGCGCGCCTGTCCGCTGGGTCGCGCTGCCACCGCCTCCGTCCCTGTCCTCAGAACTCACTCACGCTGCCTGGTGGGCCCCCCTCAGCGGCAAGCACGTTTCTTGGGGCTCACGGTGTCCTTGTCCTAAGCGCGGGCCGCAAGAGGAGCTTTGCTGATGTGTTCTTGACCGACCCTGGGCCGCCCGCGCGCCTCGCACACCCGGCTGTGTTTCAGGCCAGAAGGAAGGTGCTGGAAAAACCACCGCCCAGCAGTTGGAGAGGCAAGGATGTTTCCACCATGTGGAAAGGGGAGTATTTCTCTGGCCTGAGGTGAAGAATGCACCAGTCTAGGAGCAGCCCCTCCAACCTCTGCTGCTGGCCCCTGCCCCGTCCAGCTAGCTGGGAGCTTTACTTAGTGATTCTAGGGCTGTTTTGATGCTGAGCTGTGTATCTGGCGAAAGGTGGTAAAGAAACTGTCCATGGACCGGAGGTTCTCTTAACCTGGTACCAAGAAGACGACTTGAGCCACACCGGTGGCCAAACGGGGCTTCCCAGGGGACCTTGCTCACAGAAGGCCACGCTCTCCCCACCCTCAGCCACCATCACCTTCCTCCAGCACCCCCACCCCCTTCTACAGACTAAAGACGAACTCTGGTGTGCATGCTATTACCGCTGCAATTAGAATATTATCACACACAAAGGTCTCCATATTAACGCTGGTTTTGTAATTGATCTATATTGTAAAGAGCTGTTAAGAAGTATTATAAACCTATGCTTGTATTGTTTCACGGGTTTTTGACTCTGGCTTTGCAGCAGCATTCGGAGTAAGGACCAGAGCAGAGGATGACCTGCCCGGAACGTGTTTGACTCCGAAATCATACCTGGCAGGAAGCAGTCTGCTGACATGCACCTGTTCTTAGATTAGGAAGGGAGAGGATGGGAGGAGCTGTGATTTCACGTTGAATAGTATTTCACTGAAGGTAGTCAGGCATGGCAGCACAATGTAGGAACTGGGTTGGGATAGATGGATAAAGGAAAGGGGAGCCCCTGGGAAGATTTTCAGCTGAAACTCAAAAACCCCTGTCATATTTCACATGCATACGTGGAGTGAAAAGGTCTACCATTTCACTGCCATGGCACTAAGCAAAAATGATTTCCTGTTAAAAGAGAGAAATATTTAAAAACATAAGGAGTTGGGTCACTTTGTGGTGGAGGAGAAAACAAAGGATACGATATAGCACATGGGAATCTAGTTGAACTGTCCTACAGAAAGCAACTAGCTTCCTTTTCCAAGAATGGACTTTTAAAGGAAACACAAAAATGATGGGCAACATTAGGTCAGCTTTCATTTTTTATAATGAATTGGTTGCGGTTTTCATACTGTGGTCTGTTGATATAAGGAGGTTGACATAATTGAATTTCCTGTACCATTATTCTTACTTGGCTAAACTGCCCCAGTGAAAGGTCTGCTGCGAGGGATGCTTATGGAAGCGGATGAATGTGAAGGAGATTCCAATCTGATGGGGAGGAACGAGCACATTGAGAAAAGTTTTCACAGACAAGTCCCGTGCCCTTGGCCTTACCTGCATGCTCTCCCCAGAGGGCTCAGGAAGGCCCGATTCCCAGGTATATGAGAAACCCATTACAAGCTTCTCTGGGAACTGAGCTTTCCTGACCTTAGAGGGGGATGGAGGACCTAGAGATACACCTAGGGAACAAGGACACAGGTGGGTTGTGATGTGTCTGGGAATCCATCTACAGCCCTTCCCCTGCAGGTTCCATTTCTGTCACCTCTGTCACACCAGAAGACCTGAGCAGAGGGTACCATTGTAAAGGAGGTCCTGGGTTTAGAAACGGGCACAGACAGCCCGAAGTCAGGAAATCTGCATTTAGTGGAAAACCTCAAGTCAGACTCAGGCAGAACACACAGCAGAAAAGCTGTGAGGGGAGAAAGGTCCCGTGATTGTCATGGAGGCCAATGGAGAGGAGTCTCCGGCCAACTGCAACGCCAACCCCCGTCCTTTTATGGACACGGAATCCAAGCAGGTAAGGGAAGGAGGAAGCTATGAACTTATTGAATCCAAACACGAGCTCACTCCTTGAACCCAATCTTGGGTAGAAACACGGAAGCAATAAGATATGCTGCAGTGGGAAACTCCTTCCTGGGGTTCTTGTATGTAAGTTTACCTTATCATGGCTCAAATTATATTTAATTGTTGTGTGTGTGTGTTTATAAATGAAGAAAAGCTCTAAGTATAATGTGATTATTTTATAAGTGTACTATTAAATTATAGAACAAATAAAGCTACTCTAGGATTATATGCGATCTTGGTGTGATGTGCCATGAAAGTGAAATTTGAACTTGATCCAGTGGGCAGTGCAGGGACACTGTGCATTTAAGGACTTTGGTCCAGCCATGGTGAGTTGAACCCCTGGCCTACGTCACATGATCGATCACCTTTGGGGTCTGGCATCTTCAAAGGAATCAAAACCAGGCATCCAAAGAAAGGGCAGAGGTGGTAGGGATGGCTCTCAACCCTAATCCTGGGAATTCCCAAGATTCTAACAGGTCCCAATGGCTGAAGACAGAATTCTTAACCTATTCTCACCGTGTTCTCTGAGTAAGAAATACTGAATGAGGAAGCCTTGAGAAACTGCTGCAAATAAATGTCTACTATAAACCTCACCTGGCCACTAGGAACCAGTGCACTACCCCTGTCTCCTCCACAAGCCAGGACTTGCCCCAAGTTTTGTACATTTTCACATTCACTTTTCACGAGTTTCGGCACTTCTTCATTTAAATACTCATCAGTTGCACAGTGTCTCGATTTATCTATGAATTGACTTACCTGTCATTCAAGAAACTCAACTACCAATAAAAAACAAAAACTTGAATAAAACTGCATATGGTTGACTTACTGTTCGGATTTATAAGGAACTTCACTTGGTACTAATAAATAATTCATCTTAGTTTATTACATGGAACCCAATACTCCACTTAAATGAGATGGAGATGTTCTGATTCACTTATTTCTGAGGTTGGAGGATTGATTTTAAGTTATAAAGTCGATGGAAATGAGTTTGGGTTTTTTGGTTTGTTTTTGTTTTCTGGTTTTTGGGTTTTTGGGTTTTTTTTTCACTAAACAACTTAGAACATACATATTCCTAGCACGCTTGTTTGATGATTGACCTATGACTACTGGTAATTAATATCTGCATGGGAGATAACCAATAAGACCAAATCATAAAGAATGTAATTAAAACTTATAGATCATCAGGTTATCTTCTGAATCCCTTCCAACCCCCAGTCTTACCACTTCTGAAGCAGGGCAGGTGTTGGAGGCCCTACCAAAAGGCAAGTATGGGAATCCACACAGTTTCTGTTCTTGTTGTTCGTATCCATTGGCATTATTGGATTGCTGGCTTCTCTAGTACTCACTCTGGAAAACATGAGGGAAAATAACAAAGCCACTGTCATCTTGTTCCTTGAACCCTGAGATTCCTCCCAGGTTTGCCTTTTTTTCTGCCCTGAAAAGGGCAGAATGGAGGTGGGCCTAATAATTAGGTCTCTCAGGTTCAGGGGAATAGGGGAGATTGAGATTTTCAACTCCATCTACCCAGGTATTCTCATCCTAATTTTAGGAGTTTCCCGCCTTCCTGATTAGGGCTCCAACCTTGGATCAGAAGACTTGCCTTTTGCAACTGAGCCTGCCAGAGAAATAGAGTTTAATTAAATGTTGCCGGAAGTCCTGTGGCTTTCACATTCTGATGGAATTGATCACCTATCACCCTGTCCTTTTTTTTTTTTTTCTAATCTCTTCAACCAATCCATGCCACATGGAAGTCAGTACCCAGTTCCAAACTCCTTACAAATATCCTTCATAATTCTTAAGCCCCAGCCAGGAGTCCCCTCCCCTCACCCGACACCCAACCAGCCTCCTGTGGGTCTATCCCTGAAAAAAACATCGGCAGTGCACCTGGTACCAGAGTTTGTCATGGCAGCTAACAGGTGACCGATCTCTCTTCAAATCCTTTTATAGAAAACACCTTGGCCTGGCTGGTAGCACAGTGGATAAGGTGCCGGCCTGCAAACCCAAAGGTTGCTGGTTCGATTCCCCAGCCAGGGCACATAACCAGGTCTCCAGCCAGTTCCTTGGCTAGAGGCAGGTGAAAGGCAACCATACATTGATGTTTCTCTCCCTCTCTGCCTCTCTCCCCTTCTCTCTCTCTGGAAATAATAAAATATTAAAAAAAAAAAAAAAAAACACCTTGGATCACCCCTGGAGAGCTACCCATCTTAGGCTGGCTTCCCACACTCTAAGACAAAGACTGTATGCAGAAGGTGGATAGGATGAGGACGAAGGGGGTTGTGTGGTGGAAAAGCAAACAGGCTACAACCGAGGCATCTGATCCCTTGGGGGGTTCCGAAGCTGGGATGGCATTGTGAGGGTGGTCCTAAAGTGAGGCAAGGAGGATAGGCCTTTTAATTCCATGTCATCTAGCCACTGACTCTAGGAAATCCTCAGGAGGGGGCAGGCGTTTTCCTCTACAGAGGGCAACTCTTAGTGAGGGATCCAGCTATGAGCCATCAACAGCTGATCTCAGTGCAGTGGGTGGGTGAGCTGAGATGGGTACATCAGCTCCGAAGGGGGCATCTGGGTGGAGCACCATACTTTTCATCCTAGCATGTGTGTTAGGGGTGAGGGAATGGTAGCTGGGAGGCTGGAGGAGAGAGGGAGTGAAGAATACAGATCATCTTGAAAAAGAGTCAAAGAAAGTTCCATCTGATTGGAAGAAATTAAAAAATGCTGACTAGTCACAGTATGCAAGATGATCAGAGGGAACAGAATCCATGTTCTGACAGGCCAGCTCAATGGCTCTTGGAAGAATCTAGACTGAAGATTAGGGCCAGACAAGGTAGTGGAATTGGATAAGAAAGGAAGAGAGACACATATGTGAAATTGTTGCAGAAGTTGGGGACAAAGAGGAGTGTGTCAGTAAAAAAGATGGGAGGCCAGTACAAGTGTCAATCTGGTATTAGGGGGGGAGGATGTGGGATTTTACAGATGTGTCTGCAGTGACAGTGAGCTCATCTAAATAAAACTGTCTCCTTGGAAGAAAAAGGACTGGGATTCGAGTTTGAACTTGACCTAGGGAAACTGATGGAGAAACAAAAAGGTCAAGGCTAAACCCATGAACGTAGGTGTGATTTCTAAAAGACACAGAGAATGAGTGAATGGAAGACAAACCAACCTCAGGCACTGCTCAAAAAGCATAGAAGGAAAAGGACATGAGTGACAAAGCCAACATCTGCCCACTGCCCAATGTAGACAATAGAGCCTTAATAGTCCTTCATTTTATTGACCTCCTCTTGAAGTCACGATGCTTCTAAACTATCCTGTCTTCCCCACATCTCTGCTCTTTGAGCAGTACCATTTCTTCCTGAGGAAATACCAATGGCCTGAGTCCCACCCTGGACTCCAATTTCTGAAGGGAAAAAGAGTGTATTTAATAAATTGGGCACATGTAAAGTCTTCCCAACCATAACCCCCACCCTTAAGATTCTGCTGCAAGGCCCTGGCCAGTGTGACTCGGTTGGTTGGGACATCATCCCATGCACTGAAATTTGCAGGTTTGATTCCTGGGCAGGGCACATATTTAGGTTATGTGTCCAATCCCCAGTCAGGGAGCCTAGGAGAAGCAATGGATATTTCTTTCCTTTCCTTCCCTCTCTTCCTTCCTTCTTTCCTTCCTTCCTTCCACTCTTCCTTCCTTCCTCCCTTCCTTCCCTCCTCCCTTCCTTCTTTCCTTCCTTCCTTTCTTTCTTCCTTCTTTCCCTCCCTCCTCCTCTCCCCCCCAACGAAAGCAATGAAAAAGTGTCCTCAGCTGAAGATTAATTCTATTTAAAATTCTGTCGTAAGGAGATTCTGCATCTAACAAGACCAGAGCTTTGACAAAGGTTGCAGTGGCTAATGTGTGGAGAGGGTACTGGACACCACATGTCTAATCAAGGCTGGAAACTAAACCTGTGATGTTTGAAAGTTTAGCAGAAAGGTTTGAAAGTTCTCCAAATATTTACATCTGTAGTGTTTTTGCTTTCTGTTTTTGTTTGCGTGGTGGCATATGTACATTTTTAAGTTTTTGTTTTAGTTGAAGAGCCAAGACGTATACAGATCGTGTTACCATAGGCAGCACTGTTTTCCCATGTGCTAGAAGGTGCTCCATTGATAGGGTCTATTTCTGGATGTGTTCTGGAATTTTGTAAGCTAAATATGAAATTCTTGATTTTCTTTGCTTGGAAAAAATGAGCTCCCTAAGTTAAGGATATGCTGACAAGCATGGCCTGCATTTACAAAGTAAAATTTATGGATATGAAATAAGTATTGTGGGGCCCAACTTAGGTTAATTGAATCTCATCATAATATCGCTTACTATAGAATGGCTTAAATGTATCGCCAGTTTCCAACCCCAAAAGCCTACCACCAACAGAAAAATCTCATTGTGGATTAGCTTGTAAGGTGTGGGTTGGTCCTGAGATTTGCTGCGCGGAATAGAAATTGTTGTTAATTTCTGGGAAAACTTTACATTACATGATAAAATTATAGCCATAAATTAGGAACATTTACATCAAGTCAATGAGAGCGGGATGAAATAACTTGAAAATTGAGGTGAACAGGGTTTTTTTGCATAAGGATTACTGAAATAGGCCAATGTGAAATAAAAGGCCCAATCTTCCTGTAACAATCAGACCACCAGGGGAGAAAATGTGTCCAGTGGCCTACAGACCACCCTGGGATTTTTTCTTTTTTTTTTTCATTCCTGTAACAAACACGCAGGGTTGGCCTCCCACCCTTACAGATCCCCATAGCAGGCTAAGCGTAAGAACTCCCCTGAGCATCCTTGGGAAAGATACCTGATAGCGTTCCCATGGTAACGTGCAAGCATCCTAGACCACCCCAAAGCAGAGAGTCTCTTGGATTCAACAAAATTGATCAGACAGGTGCCATTTGATATTTGCAATGAGATACATTCCAAAAGGTTAATTATAAAATATATCTGTATCGATTTGCTTTTTCCAAAAGTGTGCAAAAGCCAAAAAAGAACCAGAAGAAATGACAGTGAAGAAAGTCTTTCTCTCATCTCCCCTACCAGGTACCAGCTTCCGTTCTCCAAAAGCCACTTGCATCAACAGTTTCTTGTGAAGGCTCTAGAAATTCCCTACATGTGCTCATGTCTGGATTCAGGAATCAGAGGCCCCCATTTTTGCATAAAGAGGAGTGCTCTATCCTTATTACTTCACTTTCTTTTATAAAAACACACAAAAATGACAAAGATACACATTTTTTTTTTCATGGATTTTTCCCCCTTAAAATGTTGTACGACTTTTTTCCCCCAGATTTTATTTATTTATTTTTAGAGAGGGGAAGGGAGGGAGAAAGAGAGGGAGAGAAGCATCACTGTGTGGTTGCCTCTCTCATGCCCCCATCTGGGGATCTGGCCTGCAACCCAGGCTTGCGCCCTGACTGGGAATCGAACCAGCAACCCTGTGGTTCTCAGGCAAGTGCTCAATCCACTGAGCCTCACTAGCCAGGGCCTGTAGAACTTCTATAACAGTACATAAAATGCCCATCATTCTTTCTTTTTAAAAGCCTGCACATTATCTCATTATTGAGATGTTTCCAATATTTTGCTATCACAAATATTTGTCTTCTAATATGTTTAATATCCAACTGCCATAGTTCCTCTCTGCACTGTTTTCCCCTCGAGGCTTCATGAAAGCTATTTCATCTTTTTTAAAAAAGATTTTTATTCATTATTTTTAGAGAGAAGGGCAGGGAGGGAGGAAGAAAGGGAGAGAAGCATCAATGTATGGTTGCCTTTCACCTGCCTCCATCTACGGACCTGGCTGGAGACCTTGGCTTGCAACCTGGTTATGTGCCCTGGCTGGGAATCGAAATAGTGACCTTTGGGTTTGCAGGCTGGCTCCAATCCACTGAGCCACATCAGCCAGGGCCTGTTCCTGATTTTTAATGGGACTATTTCCAATGCTCCCCTATGCTTCAGGCTGCCTTTGCCTTGATGTGTTTGACCCATTTAAGGACATACTCATACAATTCAGACTTTTTCAAATAAAATTGATATTGAATTGTTTAAAGTGAGTTTTTAGCAGTTGGAGGAAATCACATAATTTTTCTCCACATATGAATAATATTTTCAAATAACCACATTAGAATCTACAAGGCCATAAACATACGATCATCCCAGCATTCCAGAAATAAGTCCCTCTTTGGCCTGGTCCTTCTGGCGTTTGCTGGTATTTTTTGTGGTATTTCTGCAGTGCTATTTATAAATGAGTCGGTTTATTGGATTCTCTGTAGAATAATCTCTGTTGGTAGCGGTGCTATGCTCACCAGGTACGTGCAGGTGGTTCTGTGTTAGGGAGAGCCAAGGGCTGTGTTTCAATCTGTAAATATTCCACAATGAAGCAGGGCGGACAGCGTGACTTGTTCCAGCATTCACTGTTCCAGTTCCAAGTCTCTTTCCTCACCCCTGTTTTATGGTTAGATGTCTTCCTGCAAATCCAATTTGCCTGTCTGATTCTTCACATAGGCCTCTTCCCTGTTTAAAAGAATAACAAACCACATGCAGGGAAGCTTCTAATACCAATCGGTGCGCCAAGACCATCTATTGTCCCAAACACAGGATTTTATGGTAGAACCTAAGGGTAGCGACCTCACCTTGGAGAAGCAGACCCCAGCGGTTTTTCCTGAAATCTGCCTCCATAAACATCCTCTCTCTGCCTCCTCCCGGGCCCGCACATTTGGAAGGTCTTCCACACAGCTCTGTGCTTTGAGGGATCGATACCTCTAATTTTAATCAAAGGCGAAGTTGGCATTTGTGTTCTTGGTTGCTTTGGGATGATTTCTGAGAGGAGAAGGGGGCTCAAGGCCCTTTTTATCACACCATTTTAAAACATGAAACCTCTTCCTATTACTTTTGATTATATAATTGAAGATGTATTTCATGGGAAACAAAACCCCCAAAATACAGCCTTCAAAAAGTCTAAGTTCACTAATTGGCTGGCTAGTGGAAATGTTAATGACAAGCTGGTATATAATACAAAGAATAGTTGCATAGGATTTCCAGAGCTTGTTCACAACAATTCCTTTTCTTCCCCAAATCCTCCTGCCTACCGTCCATAGTCACTTCTTTCTTTACCACGCTGTGTTTTCAGACAGGCAAATTGGATTTGCAGGAAGGCATCTAACCATAAAACAGGGGTGAGGAAAGAGACTTGGAACAGGAGCAGTGAATGCTGGAACAAGTCATTTACTATTGATCTTTTAAAATTCCCTCTTTGCTTTTTTTTTTCAAGATTTTATTTACTTATTTTTAGGGAGAAGAGAAGAAAAAAAAAACATCAAGGTGTGATTACCTCTTGAGCGCCCCCATCTGGAGATCTGGCCTGCAACCCAGGCATGTGCCCTGACTGGGAATAGAACCAGCGACCCTTCAGCTCACAGGGCAGTATTCATTCATTCAACCACCTGAACCACACCAGCCAGGGTCCCTCTTTGCTTTTAATCATTTCCATTCTTTAAAAAAATACCCTTAACATTTTAACTTATATTTAACTTCACATTTTTGTAACAAAGCCTAAACATATTCAATAACTATCTTATTTTTTTCGTCATAGTGCTAAAATATTCCATATGCATAAGTAGATCAGAGTTTATATGTAGATAGGATTGATTTATGGAGGTTTTCCTGGCATAACAATACCCTTAGTACTCTCAAAGGAATTCTGATTTGAAGAATATATTATTGGTCACTCTACTTAAAATATTATAGCACCAGACATTATTTTACATAATTTTTTGTTTGTCTTCCCCACTAGAATGTGTGTCATGAGGACAAGACATTTTTCTGTTTGTCCATTACTTCTAAAGGCTACAACAGTCCCTGGCACATGCTACCTACTCTATAAACATTTTCTGAATTAAATAAATAAGTGAATTCGTAGCATGCTTGAATGGTTCTCTGAATTTCTTCTACTCATCTTCTTATTGTCAAAATTTTAGTCTCCTTTGTAAACACAAAGATAAGTTAGAGTTGTTGCTGTGTACAAACTAGAGTTAATTGCAAATTTCTATGTCTTCTATGATTTTTTTAAAGTATATTTTATTGATTATGCTGTGACAGTTGTCCCAATATTTTCCCTTTGCTCCCCTCTGCCTGGTACCCCCTTTCCCTCCAGTAATCCCCTCCCCCTTAGTTCATGTCCATGGGTTATGCATGTAAGCTCTTTGGCTTTGCTCTTTCCTAACTATTCTTAACTCCCCTTGTCTATTTTGTTCCTACTAATTATGCTTCTTGATCCCTGCACCTTTTCCTCCTCTCTCCCTCTTCCCTCTCCCAGCTGATAACTCTCTGAATGATCCCCATACTCATGATTCTGGTCCCCTTGTGTGATTTTTATTATCTCAACCTTTACCTTTTTGTCTTTGTCTTTTTTCTTTGCTGAAGTATGCCCTTGAGCAAATCTTTCCATGAGGTGTTTGGGTCATAACCTCTTCTAGTTATGTCTAAACATATGTATCTCCCTTTCTGTGTGAATGATAATTCTATTGGGCATAATGGTTTTGATTCACTGTGTTTTCTTAAGCCATCTGAAGCTGCTACTTACTATTTGCTGATTTGTGGCTGAAACACATGCGCTTTCAGGATCATTACCATTCCATTGTAAGTGGTGTGTCCTTTCTTTCTGGGGCTTTGGAATTTTGTTTTTACCTGGCTGGAGATTCACTTCGACTTTTCTAAGTGCAAATTTATTACTGTTTATCCTGCATATTATACATTTTCAAGATGAGGATTCGTGGCTTTAAGTCTCGAAATTCTCAGCCATTGTTTCTTCAAGCAACTGCCAGTCTCCCTCACCATTTCCTTCAGTTCTTTCTTAAGAGATACCTCTCACATTGGAGTCTCCCACTCTATTTTATTTCTTTTAGCTTCTTTAACTCATTTGAAAACACTTTATCTCTCTGTGACATGATCTCAGTGAATTCCTTAGCACTATCTTCCAAGTCATTAATTACATATGTACATAATTTTTTCTATTTCCATAATTATATACTTTACATTTTTAAGTTTTTTTGCTGGTTTTAAATAACATTATTAAGTCACTTCAATTTTGCCCTATTGCTTGCATTTTTAGAGGTGAGTTCATTTTCACTTACTGAGTTGGTTCACTTTTTCTTATTGACCACTTTTCCCTTGTGTGTTTTGGGAATTGTATTTTACAGACTTATCTTGAGAAAGTGAGCATGCTCTTTCTCACCTTATAGCTCTTTTTCTGCTATTTCTACTCATGCCCAGGTCAGAACCAGGTTTTTTTATTTTTATTTTATTTATTTATTTTTTTGGTGGCACTAGTCTCTCAAGTGGCAGTGAAATTGGAGATCATGCAGGTGTGGGCGTTGGGGCCAGTTTGCTCTGCTGGGCTGCCTCTGCTCTCTCCTGCCACCACATGCTGCCTGTTCGCATATCCTGTGACAGCCACTGAAGCTACTATTAATTGATTCTCACTGGCAGGAAGGACCCACTGTAGTCTCATCTCTGTTAGTGAACTTGATTTGGTTTTCCTCCACAAATGGGGCGTGATTGGTTCTCATTACCCTGTGGAGATATTCTTCTCGCCTTCTCTCCTTTCTCTCTTCCCTTACTGGTTGGTTCTCTACTTGTTCTACTAGCTGATGGGAAAGGAGTGTTAAAACCTCCAGCTGTGATTATGGAATTATTTCTTCCTTGAGTCTGTTTACTTTTATTTCATTTACTTTAAAGCTGTTACCAATATATACATATTTATGAGTATGTAGATTCGTGTTTAAGAGTTTTTGTACAAAGCATAATCTTGCCTTTCAAAAGTCAAATAATCTCTTCCTTTAACATAATGTTTAGTCCATTTACATTTAAAGTAATTATTGACAAGGTTACGTTTGTTTTTTTGTCTTGTCTAATTGTGTTGTCCTTTCTCCTCCTTTCCTATCTTCTTTTGAATTATTTATATAGCTTTTGGATTCCATTTTACTTACCTATTGGCTTTTTGGCTATTCTTCTTTCCATAATATTTTAGAGATTGCAGTAAGGTTAAACTATACACTGTTGGGTATACATTCTTAAATTCTCACAGTCTATTTAGAGTTAATATGGTATCATTTCATGAAAATGTAAATATTTTGCCATTTTTCCCCCTACCCTGTGCCATCTTTACTTTTGCACACATTGTAAATTCAAGATGATGTTCTATATTTTTGCTTTAAACAGTTAGTGTTCAGCAACATCAAAGCAAAAGAACTAGCCTTTTATATTTTCCTAGGTATTTGTTACTCCCAGTGCCTGTTATTCCTTCCTGAAGATACATGTTTTCCTTTGGTGTCATTTTCCTCTAACTAGACAAACTTGAACATTCTGGTAGTTCAGGTCTGCTGGTGACAATTACTCTCAATCTTCTTATATATGCAAGTGGTTTTCATTTCACCCTGATTCTTGAAGTATATTTTCACAGGGTATAGAATTGGGGTTGACAGGGCCTCTCTTCTCCTATGACTTTAAAGATGTTGTCTCACTGTGTTCTGGCCAAGAAGACTGTTGGTTTGGGGATTTTAGCTGTCGAGTGCAGCACCATTCTGGAAGACCACCCTTAGGCCCCAGATCCTTCTTGTCTTGCTCACTTCCCTCTCACCTGAGATTCTGCCTACTTTTTTCACCCTCTCCACACCCTCCAAGTGGTTGTTTTATTGCTCATAGTTTATAGTTACTTTTTTTAAAAAAGATTGTATTTATTATTTTTAGAGAAAGGGGAAGGGAGGGAGGAATAAAGGGAGAGAAACATCAATGTATGGTTGCCTTTCGAGTGCCTCCAGCTAGGGACCTGGCTGGAGACCTGGCCTGCAACCCAGCTATGTGCCCTGACTGGGAATCGAACCAGCGACCCTTGGATTCACAGGTCGATGATAGTTATTCTTTGTGGGAAGGTTGGTCTGTGAGAAGCTTGCTCAGCCACACCAGGAGTGAAACTCAAGAACTCATGTTTTAAACCTCTTCTCTATACTGCCTCCCTTAAGCAGAATTTTAAAGAGAATACTAAATAAGTTCATTCATTACATATATTTTATAAACATTATTTACAATAATAGTATATCTGAAGGGCAATTAGAAGGTGTTAGTGGAGATTCTTTTTGAAGTGCTGTTTATTTTGACTTTTGTAATCTTAGTTCTTTGTGGTTTCCAGCTTTTAATTTGCTGGTTAATCTTCCTGAGGTTACTTTTGTGACCTATTTCTGTTTCTCTTTTAAACCCTGGTTTCAACCCAACTGCACTTAGTGTTTTGGTTTCATTTTTAAAAATTGATTCCTGCTTTCCTAGGAAAGTGCAGCAACCTACTTGATTGTTTCGATCACCTGAATGCAGATGGCTCTTCCATGAACATTTCCAGAGTTGAATCCCTTTCATGAATTTCTGATCAATCTCCTCCATTTACTAGAAATATCCAGCTGGATGTTCAGCACATGTTGTGGGCTTTTCATTCTCTTTAACGCCTCACCTTTTTCTTTCTCTTCTTCTCATGTATTTGTTCATTAATAAATTAATAAATTTTTATCAAGTGTCCCGTATTGCTTCTAATGTTACTCATTCAATACTAGGTGCCAAAGTGTCCATCTAGATTTAAATTTGAGTTGGTGACAGATGATAGGCTAATAACCATGTGACTGTAAGATAACGAATGGTAAGTATGATGAAGAAAAAGGGGGTGAAGACTTAGGGTTACTTTTCTTGGTAGGCTTATCAGAATAGGTTTCTCTGAAGCACTGAGATATATAATGACACTGAAGCATTTTTCCAGTATTGTCTTTGTTAACACATGGGGTCACTTCTCCCCAAATAACCTAGTCCAGGAACCATACTGTCATCTTAGATTCAGTCTGTTTTCTTTTTTCTCACATTTAAAAATTCAAGAATTTCCCTTATGGATTTTATCTCCTTAACATATCTTTTCTTTAGCTCCAAGTTCCTATCTCTGCTAGTCATATCTTACATGATTTCCATTTCTTCTTCTGAGCTACAAGAGACTCTTTAAAGCTCTTCTGGCCTTCAGGCTTATACTCCAACATTCCACCCTCCTCAATGGCACCAGAGTGGGCTTTATTAAATAATAATCAAAAAATAGGTTGTGTTACAACTTAAAATGCTGTATCATCTTCACAAGCTACTGTGCAAAGTTTCTTAACTAATGAAGTCTTCAAGGATTGAGTCCCTGATCATTCATCCCCACCACTTACTCTGCCTTATGTCACCTCCTACCATGTGTGCAGGGTCAATTCTTCTGCAGGCTTGCAGGCTCTACTTCGCTTCTCTGTTTTCCATGCTCTTCTTCTCCTGCTACCTCCCTTAGAAATGTGGCATCATCCCCTTCCCACATTTGGAAAAAAAGCCATTTGGAAAACTTTTCTTTTTCCACTTAGAAAACATTTAAGACTGCAATTCAAACAGGCTCGCAGGTGGTCAGTGCTGCTATTCCAAAACCCTACTATGCGCTCTAACGGCATAGGTGGCACCAAGAGACCCTTGACCCCAGACTCAAATGACATATTTTGTACCACAAATTCCCTTTCTATGTTTCCTAACAACATCCTTCTCCATTCTTTCTCCTTCATGCTTTGCTTCTACCATCTAATTGGAGCTAGTTACACACACAAGGTCTGTCCCAAAAGTAGTGGCCGAGCAAACCATTTTAATTATATTGACATTGGCTCCATACTTTCGGGACAGACTCTGTACATCTCCTAAATGGAATAAGGCTTTCCTTGGGCATTTAAGGACTGTATTTCCATTTGATTCCTTTTTTCCCCCTTCACTTGCTACACACTACCAACTACCAACCCCTCAGGATTCAGCTTTTTATACTTCCTGAATTGGACATTACAGTCAATTGGAATTGCTGCCTTCCACTCTTTTTTATCTCCAATGCAATATTAAGTTCTTTGATAATATTGAGCTGTTTTCCTGCTTAAATATGCAGTTATTAGCACTATGCCTTGGCATGAGACAGATGGTAAGCCAATATACAGATGATGAAAAAAGTGATTATTATTATATTAAGAATTACAATAGACCTAAACACAAAGCTTATTTATGAAAAAACAAAAAAAACTTTTCATGTTTTTCTGTTAGCATCACGCTTAGTTTTCAGCCCACATGGTGGATGCAGATCCATCTCTCTGCACCATAATTGCTCCTTTGTCTTATCTTTCAACAGCCCTTCACCACTAATTGCATCAAATAAATTTTTGCAGCTAATTTCTGAAAGATCTCCCAAACATTTATGTGTTGTTGTTGTTCATAAGTGGAAAATACTTTTTTCCTAAAATTACATTAGGAAAATGTCAGCCTTCCTCAAAATATGTTTTGATGTAGCAGAATAATTCTTTTATCTCTAAAAACAAGCGTTCGTCAATTACTTAACTACTAACAACTGTTAAACCTGAAATAAAAATGTTTAAAAATCCTCAAACACAGATGGTCTAACTTATTTTCCTCCCAGTTTTCAACATGATTGCTTCATTTCTCAAGCGAGGCAACATGCACACGACAGACACAGGGCTCTTTTATTACTCATTTTATTTTCATATAAATTAACATCCTAAAAAATTGAAATAGAAACACTAAATACAGTATTGCACATAGCGATCTTTGTTAAATGCCCTATATTTTCATTGAAGAATATTAATATACACATTGGAGGGAGAGGGGAAGACAGGAAGACTACAAACCTACAACCAAAAGACCACTATTGTTTCTTTGTACTTAAACAACAAACTAAAAGGTAAGTGACTGTACTTTACATAAATACAAACATAGTTATGAGTCAGAACATTCTCTTTTTCAGTTGCTTTCCATAACTGGTTTGCAATAGCAATCAATTCTCCCTTTTATCTATCTACAACCGTAACCCCCAGCAAATATCATTCAAGTAATTTTTAACAAGCCCACCTATTAATGTTAGAAAGAAACATCACAATGCATCATAAGCTGACTTCAAGAATTCTCAGAAGAGGAGAAAATTTAATTTTCCCCCTCAATGTAAAATAAAATTCTTTCTTAGGCTCCTTCAGATAATGAATATTGCATAATCATATTGTAGCTTTCCGTCATTTGCCATAACACATAGAGACAACCTCAATTTTGTCAAACTACTCAGGCAGGTATGCTGAACTAACAAGTTCTAAATAGATGCCAGTCTGTCTAAAGAGCTACTTTCTTTTCTGGCCAATAATTAGCCATGTTTGCCAATTTTTGAGCATCATTTAGTTGAATTTCTTCATAATGTTGAGTCCTATTTTCTTTGTGAAAGACAATGGCCAAGTTATAGAGAGACACAGCTTTAGGTATATTTCCTTCTGTTGTTGATTATGGAGGGTCCCCAAGGACAGTCTGATAAAAGCCCTTAGTAAACAAAATTTTGATTTCTCCCTACACTCAATGATTCATGGGAAAGGGATTTCCTTTTGCTACATATTTTTTTCTACTCATTATCTGACAAGTTAAAAACCTATAATCTTTCACAAATATGGATTTATGGAGAGCAACTCAAAAAGTTGGGAAAGCCTCAATTATGATATATGAAGAGTGCTTCAGTTTTAGAATAGAAAATGTATACGTAGATGTGAAACTGATACAATTCACTAGAAATAACATTTGAACCATAAATCTAAATGCAGTGATGTGGAGTACTGGTTGTCAGTAAAAAGGAAAGAATTTTGCTGTATATGGAATAGCCTCACAAAAGTAAATTTTAGGTTAATGTGTAGCATGTTCAGAATTAATGCAGATACTGCCTCTTACACATGCTGTTCTGGTCTACTGGTATAATACCATAAACTTTTACAAAAAGAAAAGGTATCAAAGTCTCCACTGGTCTACTGCTTTCGCATTTTTTGTATGAATGTACAGTAAAATTCAACAATCAGTGAACTGTCTAGAAAACACAAAGACTATGCAAGAGGTCAAGAAGAAAAATGATCAAAATGGTGTAGTTTCCTTCCCGCCTTCAGGTCAGGGGAATGAGTTGTAAGTGGTTAGAGTGACTTGTTTTCACCTGCTTTTCTTTGTTCAGGTTTTCATGCTTATCTTTGCTTTCTGAAAATAAATGCACCAGATAAAAGTTATAGTTAGAAACAAGAAGTTAAAAAGTGTATGGAGTTTAGAGTAGCCCAAACAAGACCTTTTCATTTGGATCAAATTTCCTGGGAAAGGTTAAAGATCAACCAGCCCATAAAGAAAAAATATATAAGTAGAATATATTTCATCTTTTAGAATTTTCACCACAACAAACCACTAAATATTTACGAGGGAAAATAACTCTTAAAATTGAGTTTCTAATTGATGCGAAAAAGTGCCAATTCAACTTTGTCACTCTCAGTTTTATGTACAAATACATTAATATAAAAACTGAATTGCTGTTTCATTTCTATCCTATAACAGCATAATTGAGGTTAACTACTAAATAATTATTCTCCCTCATTCAATACACTTCAAATTTGTACTTTAATCAAAAAGACAGAAAGTAAAGTAAACCATAATGTAACACTTGTCATAGTTAAGAATAATTTTGACACAGAAGAACTGAAAAGAAAACAGCTTTTATTTTTTCAATTTTTTTGCATTTGGTTCTTTCTTTAGGTGCCTTGCTAGTTAGTTACTGTGTTTAGCCATCCTAACTATTTAAAATTTTATTTTTCAATTACAGTTGATATTCAATATTATTTTATATTAGTTTCAGGTATACAGCATAGCGGTTAGATAATCATATAATTGACAAAGTTATCCCTTTGATATTTCCAGTAGCCACTTGGTAATGTACATAGTTGTTACAATATTATTACCTATATTTTGTACGCTGTACTTTACGTTCCAATAACTATTTTATAACTGCCATTTGTGCTTCTTAATTCCCTCTCCTTTTTCACCTAGCCCATCAAACCCTTCTCCCATCTGGCAACCCACAATTTGTTTTCTGTATCTATAGGTCTGTTTTGTTTGTCCATTTATTTTGTTCTTTATATTACACATATGAGTGAAATCATTATGTTATTTGTATCTCTCTGACTTATTTCACTTAGCACAATACCCTCTAGGTCCATCCATGTTGTTGTAAATGACAAGATTTTAGTCTTTTTTATGGCCAAGCAATATTCCATTGTGCATATGCGCTGCAGCTTTTTTATCCACCTGCCTATTGAGGGGCACTTGGATTGCTTTCATAGCTGGGCTATCATAAATAATGCTATACTGAACACAGGGTTGCATATATCTTTTCCAATTAGTGTTTTGCATTTCTTTGGATATCTACCCAGAACTGGAATTGTTGGTCATAAGATAGTTCTAGTTTTGATTTTTGAGAAACCTCTGTACTGTTTTCCACAGTGGCTGCGCCAATTTGCAATTCCATCAGCAGTACGCAAAGGTTCCCTTTCCTCCACATCCTTGTCAATACTTTGTTTATTGGTTTATTGATGGCCATTCTGACAGGTGTCAGGTGATGTCTTACTATGGTTTTAATTTGCATTTCTCTGATGATCAGTGATGCTGAGCATCTTTTTATATGTCTAGTGGCCTCTGTGTATCCTTGTCGGAGAAATGTGTTGAGTTGTATAAGTCCTTTATACATTTTGGACATTTACTCCTTAACAGAAGTATCAATGGCGAATAGCCTCTCCCATTCAGTAAATTACCCTTTCATTTTATTGATGGTTTCTTTTGCTGTGCAAAAACTTCTTAGTTTGATGTTGTCCCACTTATTTTTTTCTTTTGTTTCCCTTACACAATAAGATATATCAGGAAAAAAAAAAAATATATATATATATATATATATTGCTAAGAGAAACATCAGATTTTCCTTCCTGTTATTTTTGTTAGGATTTATATGGTTGTAAGTCTTTAATCCATTTTGAGTGTATTCTTGTATATGGTGTAAGAAAGTGGTCTATTTTCATTTTTTTGCATGAATCTGTCCATTTTTCCCAACACAATATATTGAAGAGACTGTCTTCACCTTATTATATATTCTTGCCTCCTTCATCATAGATTCAATGATAATATAGGTGTGGGTTTATTTCTCAGCTCTCTGTTGTGTTCCATTGATTTATGTGTCTGTATCTTTACCAGCACCATGTTGTTTTGATTATTATAGCCTTGTAGTATAGTTTTTATATTGGGTAGGTAGTATAATACTTCTAATTTTTTTCTTCTTTCTCAAGATTGCTGTAGCTAGTCAGGGTATTTTGTGGTTCCATATAAATTAAACAATTATTTGTTCTAGTTCTATGAAAAATGCCATTGGTATTTTGATAAGAATTGCATTGAATCTATAAATTGTTTTGGATAATATGAACATTTTAACAATGTTAATTCTTTCCACCTATTATCACAGTGCATGCTTCTATTTATTTGTATCTTCTTCAATTTTTTACTTCAATGTCTTATAATTTTCTATGTACAGATCTTTTAGCTTCTTGGTTAAATTTATTTCTACGTATTTTTGATGCAATGTAAATGAAATCATTTTCTTAATTTCTCTTTCTGATGTTTCACTATTGGCGCATAAAAATGCAACCAAATTTTGAACATAATTGTATATCCTGCTACATTGCTGAATTAATTTTTCAGTTCTGGTAGCTATTTTGGTGGAAGCTTTAGGGTTCTTTATAGTATCACGTCATCTGCAGGTAATCACTGTTTTACTTCTTCCTTTACAATCTGGATGACTTTTATTTCTTTTTCTTATCTAATTGATGTGGCTAGGACTTCTAATACTATATTGAATAAAAGTGGTGAAGGTGGACAACTCTGTCTTGTTCTTGATCTTAAGGAAATGATTTTAGCTTTTCCCCTTTGAATATGATGTTAGCTGTGGGTTTGTTATATATGTCTGTTTGTTTGTTTGTTTTTTATGTTGAGATATGTTCCCTGTATTGATAGTGTGTTGAGAGTTTTATCATAAATGAATGCTGGGTTTTGTTGAAGCCGTTTCTGCTTCTATAAACATAATATGATTTTAATCCATTTTGTTTATGCTGTGTATCATGTGAATTGATTTGGGATATTGAATCAACCTTCCATCCCAGCAATAAATCCCACCAGATCATGGTATAAGATATTTTTAATGTATTGCTGAATTTGACTTGCTCATATTTTGTTGCGGATATTTACATCTAGTTCATTAGAGATATTGGCCAATAATTTTCTTTTCCTTCTTTCTTTCTTTCTTTTTGGAATGTCTGTCTGGTTTTGGAATCAGGATAATGGTGGCCTTGTAAAACAAGTTTGGGAGCCTTTTTTTTCTCTTGAATGTTTTGGAATATTTTGAGGATAGGTGTTAGTTCTTTGAATGTTTGGTAAAATTCACCTGTGAAGCCATCTGGTCTAGAACTTTTGAAGAGAAAACAGCTTTTAACTGAAGTAATAATTCATAACTTTTTCTAAAGACAGCTATTTAATCATATAAAAATTGGGATTGTTTTCATTCTTTTTCCATTTTGACTATGTTAGTCTAATCCAATTCAAAATTCTCCTATTTTAGAGCCTAACCCAACTTTTCAATTAAAAGAATATCATTTCCTTACTCTGTGGTACCAAGTAATAATCCCTCAAATGCTCAACAAAACACTGACAATATGACAAAGAGAAACTTGTCATTTTCACCAAGCTCTGACCTCTCAGGGCACAAAACTTGGCATTTTGATTTTAAGGAAGTGGGAAAGGAGGAAACAGAAGAGCTTGTTAAACTCAGTTTATTGACTGGCTGTGTAGAGCCATTTATGGGTACAAACCAGGTGTTAGCCCTCTGGTCCCAGCAAAGGACAATTCTGCATTTGGCATTTCCCATTATGTTTTATATCCCAATGGCACTACTGTGATTATAACAGCCATTCAGGGTTCAAGTACAGCCTGTGCTGTGATTGTGTGTAATGGAGAAAGTGAACGATTAACCCCCAAGTCCTGGCTACACACCTATATGCAAAAATCAGCACTTACTACATTTATCTTCATTCTTAAGCTTGGAATGTTGAATACTGAGATTCTTTTAGCCTTTTGGACCAATTAAAGGAAACAAAAAGAGGAGTTTCTTAAGTTAGAGGCTCATTATTTATTCATATTTAATAGGAAACTAATTAAAATGTTATATGCTTGTACTTATTGTCAAATCAGTATTCAAAAGCCAAAGGAACCACAGATTAAAGAACAGAAAAGTTAGATACTTACAATTCCAGAGTCATGTCTTGGTTTTATCTTATAAAGTGATTTCCCCTTTTTCTGCCTGCACACCTCTTCTGCTTCTTTCACTCTGGTGAGAAGAAAACACATGCATTTGAACAAAGACCCACCTTTGATTGTGTCAACTGATCTTACAGCCAGTGAGCAAGTATCAGCTCATTAAGGATATGATTTACTGGAGAAAATAATATATAGAAATCTATGTGACATTTGATTTTAAAACACAGAATGTTAGAGCTAGATGCAAATTCATCCAGGGTTTCTTCACTTAAAATCAAAGGATGTAGAATGAAATAATATACCACAGATAAATATTTCATGTGTGCATTTCATGCTATATTAAATGAGTCTTATATACAAGGAAGTAAAGAAACACTTCCCATTTTCAGGTGAGCATACTCAGACTGCCTCTATTATATGAATAGCATGGGCACCATAACACAAATCAGAAGCATTAAAGTAATTAAATGAACAGCACCATATTAAAAACTCAACTGCTAATTTTAAATGATTTTGGATTCACTTTCCACATTCACAGCTATTTATCATGAAAGTCCTTTGCAATGAATATTTGGGCAGCTTTAAGAAAAATTATACTTCAAGCATGGGAACCAATCATTTAATTGAAAACAGAAAACAGAGTGTAAGCAATAATAACATTTTACTTAATACTACTAGGATTTCTTTTGAAACACACACTGCAAGGAGAACAGAATTGAGTTTGCCAAAGGGAAAGCCACCAGAGGATATGACTCAGAGATTAAGTTCTGCCATGTGAGAATGGGTACCATCCGATACCACTGATCCTCCTATTCCCTCAAGCAGCAAAAGGGATCAATAATATATAACAGTATTACTATTATTGCTACACTAAATTGTTGCAGAGATAGAAATGATTTTAAAACTTTTTCCTTAAACTCAAAATATTATAAACAGTTACTATTATTACTTTAAATAAATCATAAGAGCCCTGGCTGGTGGCTCAGTGGATAGGCAGGGGCCTGCGAACCCAAAGGTTTCTGGTTTGATTCCCAGCCAGGGCACATAACCAGGTTGCAAGCCAAGTCCGTAGCCGGACGCAGGTGAGAGGCAACCATACATTGATGTTTCTCTCCTTCTCTGCCTCCCTCCCTTCCTCTCTCCCTAAAAATAAAAATAAATAAGTAAATAAAGTCTTTAAATAAAAAGAAATCTACAAACCAGAATTCTATTAATAAAAGAAAGTACCATCCGAGGGAAAACAACCTATTATGGTAATTAGATTTTGTTATTGTGATTTATACCTTGGGAATTAAACATGAAGTATTTCTGAAGCATGTAAACAGGACATGACATCCTAATACAAGATTTTGTATGTAGATCTTGAAGCCTATTTACTCAGAGAAATACAATAAGTTATAAATCTATTTCTTGGGTACTAGGGCAAAAGAGCTAATGAGACCACTTATTTTTCTACACAGCTGAGTAAATCCCTGCTTTTAAGCCATACGATGGAACAACTCATCTAGTACAGGAGCTACAGGGTTGATGTTACTATACAAGGTCTGTCCCAAAAGTATCAGGCGCACAAACTGTTTTCGTTATATTGACATTGGCTCGATACTTTTGGGACAGACCTCATAATGTACTTTAACGTGTGACCAGTGAAAGAAAGCAATTCCTTTAGGACATAAAACGCCTGCAGGATTGGTATTATTCACAATTCAGGACCTGATGACAATTTCAAAGACATTCCATAGTTAACATGTTTAGCACTTTCTACCCAGACTGTAAATTGCCTTTAATCCTCCCTCCAAACATTTGAAGACAAAAATATTCTCTTTATAACAAACCAAGGACTACAGAGTCCCCATCTCTCCCTAAAACAACTATCAGTACATTTAAGTTGAAGTATTTGGATGGGGAATTAAGGAAACTATTTTTTTTTTTTTTTTTTTTTTTAGCACTTAGCCAAAATCCAGTAGACCTCCTCTTAAAGATCGTGGGAGCACTCTGAAGCCTTTTGTGACATTTATAAACACGTACTTCACAAGTACTTGGATCACCAAAGCATCTTAATTTTCTCACTTATTTATCTTTTTCTTAAAACACATCTTGGTGAGGATCACAGGGAGCCGAGTCTAATACACATATTTATTTTATACAAAAACAAATTCAGCCATCCCGGGCAGTAGGGATGATGGTAACTTAAAAGAATGTGCATCAATGAGCCCTCACAAGACCTTTTGGCTCATCCATTTATTTGAAAACCATTAATGGCAGAGTAACTCCAGGTCAGGCCTTGGGATTGGCTGAATTTTAAAAGGACAATTATGGCCTTGGCTAGTGTGGCTCAGTGGATTGAGCACTGGCCTGCGAACCTAAGGGTTACTGGTTCGATTCCCATCAGGGCATATACCTGGGTGCAGACCAGGTCTCCAGCCAGGTCCCTAGCTGGAGGCACTCGAAAGGCATCCGTACATTGATATTTCTCTCTCTTTCTTCCTCCCTCCCTTGCCCTCTTTCTAAAAATAATGAATAAAATCTAACAAATAACTAACTCAATAAATAGACAATTAAATGCACTGTCTCATAGGGGTCACACATAAGCAAGTATATGGCAATGGTGCACTGAACACAACCACCAAGGTTTGTAGAGGCCCATCTGTGTCCTGGAGGAGGGACTTATGGGAATGGGACTTGGTTCGTGGGGCTTATGGGAATCTTTCTGGAGCAGGTTGATTGCCGAGCCTTGTTTCAAGAATAAATTTTAATTTTTCATACGTCTCTCGAAAGGAGGGATGGTATTGAAGGTGAAAGAGGAGTACTGTATATAGAATAACAAAGACAAAGCTTGAAAAGCTGCCATAGGATCCCTACACTCCTCCCGGGTTCCAGCTGGCTTCCTGGTTTCTGATTCAGTTGTTTACATGTAGGACGGCTGGGTCAGTCACTGCAGCCAGAGCACCTCCAGGTACGCATGTGACTTGGAGAGCTGGAAAATCTGAGCATCAGAATCTTGAGCAGTTACTCTTCCAAGTTAGGAGAAGAGACATTGAGAATTTATTACAATGTGGTTCTTCAGGGCCCTGGCTGAGTATCTCAGTGGGTTAGAGCATTGTCCCAACACACCAAGGTTGCCGGTTCCATCCCCAGTCACAGCACATACAAGAATCAACCAACGAATGCATCACTAAGTGGAACAACAAATTGATGTTTCTTTCTCTTTCTTGTTCTCTCTCTCTCTCCCTCCCTCTCTCTCTAAAAAGTCAATTAAAAATCATTCTTGAAAATGCAGTTCCCTAGGCCTACTCTTCAATGCTTTAGTTTAGTCCCTTGAAGATGTATTTATAAGCAGCATCCAGAATAATCTAATGCAGGTGGCCGTCAGGCAGCACTCTGAGAAAAGGCACTCTGGAACCTGGGTATTCTTTCTGAAGCCTGGACTGGGCAGTCACACTGGGTCCCCAGACCACCACACCTTCTTACCCCTCTCTGCTTCACAGTAAGACGGTAAAAATGGAGGTCACAGCCCAAACCGCAAAGCATTGTTCACTTTAGCACTTTGGGAATCCCACCCCGGTTTAACAAATGTTGCTTCTTCCAAATGCCAATTTCATATCAACAAAACTTGGACAACAGGACATTTTTTTTCCATCTTTTAGGCAGGAGAAAATACTGGGGCCCCTGGGGGTGAGGCGCCCTGCCAGAGTCGGCAGAAGTAAGAACAATGATGGGGGAATTCAGGGGTGGAGGGACCACACCAGCCGTCCACCTCAGCATTCCCTCCTCAGACTTTCCATCTGGGCAACCACAGCTAAGCTGTCAGCGGCAAGTTCAAGGCTATTGAGTAACCCCTTGTCTCCGGTTCATCCTCTTTGCTTCCTGCCTCATCCCTCATTCACCAACGCCTGCAACTTCTGCAACTAAGCAGGAAAAAGATGTTCATCTCACCACTAGACGTCAAAGGCTTGAAGTGATGGTGGTGATGACATTTGAAATAATAAACAGAAATGACCAATATGTCAGTTTGGAAAGGAGGGCTAATACTTCATTTATAAAGGAAATACAGCATGATGTTTACGCAAAGAAGGAGGAAAACATAGCTGGTGTGAAGAAAACAGTTTTCAGCTTCCAAATTTTGCCTGTACTTGAGTTTTAACTCCAATTCGGGTCATGTCTATGGATGGTGTGCAGTGACAGGTGTTATTCTCGTGCATGATTCGCAAAGATATGTTCTTTTTAACATGCCTGTAGTCACACAAAGGTGACAGCCAGCCCATGTGTCAGTCAAGATTTCACTCTATTTAAGAACTATAAAGGGAAGTAAGAATTTTGGGATGACATTATTGATAGACTTATTCTGATAACTTCAACTTCCAATCAGCAATCTAGATCACAGAAGGAAGACGAGGAACAAAACCAAATCATGATCATGGAAACTCTTCCCCCAGCACTTTTCATGATTTTGGAAAAACAACAAACACAGAAAGTAGAGACTAGAAAACTGGAAATACAGTACTGTCTTCTAGACAGGAGGATACTAACTGGTAGAGAATGGCTGTAAATTTTGATGTAATATCTTCTATTGTCTCTGAAACTTAAGAAGCAAAACTATCATGAGGAACTTTCAAAAGTATGTACTTATCTCTTAAATGGAGGACCAAAATTAATCAATGGATACAGGGCATTATCTCTTAAAGAATAATTTAATTATGGGAAATAAAAAGAAAAGCATACAAAATCAGATTTGACAAACAGGGTGACTGAATTGAGCAAAACAATTTTTGTCATAAGCATAGTTTTTTTTCTGGCAATGGTCCAAAAACCATATGTAATTCTCAGAAAATGGAAACTTGCTCCCTGCATGGACCAGTCTTTGTAAAACCAAGATTGAATGAAGTCTTTTGGGGAAAATATTAAACTTTCTTTTCATTTTGAAATTTTAAGTATAGACGATATACATTATATTAGTTATATCAGCTTTAGGTTAAGCTTTTTCTGAAATACATGGAACGATTTAACTTCTGCTTGATGGCCAGTGATTGTCATGGCTCATGTCACTGTTGTGACATGCTCACACAGGGCCACCTGAAGGCCTCCTAGGATATATAAACACAGCAGCCTGCCTACATGTGACCCAACACTTGGTACTTGGCTACCCTTGACTTTATCCTGCATCTGCTTTTTCAGTTTTCTCTGTTCCTAGGATGGCAGGTTGTGATTGCTTCCAGCTAGCACCAGCATGCCTGCCTCTATCTTCTTTTAATCATCTGGACTTTCTTTAGAGGAGAGAACCAGGTAACTCAAGCTAATTTAAATGAACCTCAAGTTAGAGCCATGGCTCTGAGTTCAGTCCTAACTAAGCAAATGAGGTTCCTGGACTTGACGGCAGTAAGTGATTTCGCTCATAATGGGACTTTTCCCTCACTCCCACTTCTCACGTACTTCAGGGTTCACAGCTGCACAGAGAGGGGGTGGTTCAGAAGTCTGACATACAGATACACACGGCTTTATTGTTCTAAATGTCCAGGGGGATGAGTCTAAGTGCGACACCACTCACTGTCAATGATGCAGAGTTCGAGATGCTACAGAGAACCACCTTCAGGATGAGAAGCGAAACATTTCGGAAGAAATATGACTGAGGTTATCCCTCAGGTGCAATTGTTTTAAAGGGCAAAAATTACCAGGGGAAAACAAAACACGTTGAAGTAGTGAGGATTAAGTTTGCTCTCAACTTAATGTTTAAGCTCTTACATTAAACTTACATTTTAAAAATAGTTGTCAATGTAACCTGGAGGAAATGAACTAAATGTCAATATGTCAATGTAGATATTTTATTCCTTACATATAAAATATTCTAAGTTGTAACAATGTCATTTGGTTTCAAGAGATTAAGCTTAGAATGAAATTATGAATCATAGAAAATTTGAGTCCAAAATAATAAGAATATTTTAAAATTAAGGCTTATATTATTGAGAAGACAGAGGTAGGTGACAGAATGAAAACTGTAATTTATTACATAATTTGTTGAAATATTTTTAAGTTAAGATTTGTATTATAGAGAAGACAGAGGTAGGTAACAGAATAAAAATACTTTTGATGAGAATATTTTTAATTTATTATAGAGAAGACAGGTAAGTGATAGAATGAAAAAAATAAAAACTTTTCATCATAGAATTTGTTGACCGCAGTTTAGATTCCAATTCCTATTTTTATTTTGGAAGTTTTGAATATGAAAAGTTTCTCCAGTGTTGTCCTTAATATAACAGGGCGCATTTACATCAAGGATTATACTAAACAAAGAATGTGGCTCCTTATTTCTCTCCTAAGAAAGATGCCTTTTCCTCCGTCCTTTCCCTCCCTAGCTCCAGACCCATCCATGGTCAGGCAAACATATACAGAAAGCTCAGTGTGATTAAGTTTAAAGACAGTTTGTGAGATGAATAAGAGAGAACTTCCTGGCAGAGTCACAGAGAAAAGAAACCAGATACACTCTCAGCATCCAATTGAATGGGAAACGGAGCCACTTTCCTGCCACAAAACATGAATAATTTTGTCTAAAGAAGTATCCGTGGCAGATGGATTCATTTCCTGCTGGCTCCAACTCTACATGCTCGGGGAAGCTGGCGCATCACTGGGACATGACTGTCATCTACGGCCTGTGAGAGGTTCAAATGTAGCCCAGCGCTGGGATGTCACACGTCTGAGGTCCTTATATGGTGGGGATGGTCCTTCTAACAACAAGCTAATGTAGACATAATTATTCTTATTGCCAGTTCACAATGTACTTTGCTGAAACAACACCATCATGCCTGCTTACAAGTTTACAATTTTTTAACCAAAAAAAGGGAGGGAGGGAAGGGGGAGAGACTCTAGGCAAAGGCTGGTGAGGAGTAGGAGCGCTGCTCTGAACTTGTGGGTCTCTCTCCAGGGAAGGACGGAGTAGGTATTGTACACCTTGTGGATTTAAAGGGGACTTCACCCTGGCTGGTAGCACAGTGGATAAGGCGCTGGCCTGTGAACCCAAAGGTCGCTGGTTCGATTCCCCAGTCAAGGCACCTAACCAGGTTGCAGGCCAGGTCTATGGCTGGAGGTGGGTAAAAAGCAACCATACACTGATTCTTCTCTCCCTCTCTGCCTCTCTCCTTTTTCCTCTCTCTGGAAATAACAAATAAAATCTCTAAAAATAATAATAAATAAAATTAAATTAATTTTTAAAAAAGAGGGGGGACTTCAGGGGGATGGTTTACTGTCTTTTCTCCTGTATTAACTTCAGTGACTTAAAAGAAAAAAATTTATATATATATATATATATATTTATATATAAATATATATATATATATATATATTTATACACATATATATACTGTATATGCACACACAAAAAAATATAAAACCCCTGAAACTATAATGGTAAATGTATTTGTGCATGTGTTTGATCATATTGCAACTGATATTACTGTTAAAAGTAATTTTTAAACAAATAAATTAACATAAGCATTTTGACATAATGAAAAGAAAACTTTACATTAATATAATTTGAGAGGTTGACAGAAGGCAATAAATTAAATAGTGAATTGTCTGAATGTGAACGAAAATGAAGTACATGTTGGTAGGTATAAAACAGACAGGGGGCTGTTAAGAAAAATAAAGGAAATGGAGAAGCCAAAGAACTTATATGCATGACACATGGACATGAACTAAGGGGGACATTGCCAGAGAGAATGGAGGGTCCTGGGTGGAGGGGGACAAAGAGGGAAAATTGGGACAACTGGAATAGCACAATCAATTAAATATATTTAAAAAAGTAAAACTCATGAAACTATCACAGAAACAGCCCACAAAAGTGTCACTTATTATCTCAAATAATCCACTTCTGGATTTGAGCTGAATTTCTGAATTTCATCACGATAGTCTCTGACTTTTTCAGAGTAAGCGTTGCATCTGCACCCCGGATGCCATCAGGGAGCCATCAGGAGGAGCACAAGGTAGCTCCTGATTCACCGAAACCAAGGTTTAACGAAAAACACACCTTTGAGCTACTGGACATGATGGGACCGTGGCTGGAGATGACTCTGGGCAGCCCCAAGGACCTTGAGTTCCATGCACTTGACTGCCAGGCACGATGCAAGCCTGAGCTAAATTTTGAGGAACACACCCCTAACCTAAAATCTAGGGTTCCATGACAGTTAGATACACATGTTCTATGTTTATATCCTTAAAACCTCCAAGTGTAGCCCTGGCTGGTAGCACAGTGGATAAGGTGCCGGCCTGCGAACCCAAAGGTTGCAGGTTCAATTCCCCAGCCAGGGCACATAACAAGGTTGCAAGCCAGGTCTCTAGTCAGGTCTGTAGCTGGAGGCAGGTGAAAAGCAACCATACATTGATGCCTCTCTCCCTCTCTGCTTCTCTCTCTTCCCCTCTTTCTAAAGAATAAATAAAATCTTAAAAAAAAAAAAAAGTTAACTTAAAAACAAAAAAACAAAAAACTCTAGTGTACATGGAACATAAAGTCAATAGACAGAGATGATGGACATGAGTGTTTCCAGAGACTATTTTTTGTGACAGACTAGCACGTTGGTGATACAAGATGAATTTCAAGGCAACACATTCAAGCAAAAAATTAATCCCCTACCACCTGATCTCATGAATGACCATGTAAGATTCTATAAATGTAGCACATTATAATTCATGGATAAACTGTCACAGTAAAAACACCTTTGCCCATTGTATTGGAATGGCTATAAACAAGGAAAGGTAGGTATAGATGTGCATTAGGCTCTCATTTCAAAGCAAATGAAACAAAAACTTTACACACACACACACACACACACCCCACCACCACCACCACCACCACCACCACTCTCATCAGTCTCTGCTGAATCAAGAGTTGTCAGCACTTCCTTAGCGGGCTTCCAGGTCCCCCACCAGGCTCATGAGTGACAGGTTAACTAGTCTTTTCATTCTCTGTCCCTTTGGTCCTCAGAGAACTTCTGAGTCTTCCAACCATCTCTCTGGAAGTGCCTTCTTAATCTCTTTGGCTGCTTCTTGATTATTCAACTTCCCCTCAGATGTTATTTTTCCTCCCAGGTTCTAACCTTGACTCTCATCTTGACTCTGATTGCGTAGGAAATCTGCACTCTGTGATTCCAACTATCTTTCTATGCCGAAGACTTTCAGATCTGTATTTGCAGCTCTGACCTTCTCCCACCTCGTGTTCCAAAGCCTCGGGGACATTATTCTCCTCTTACTCCCCTGGTCCTTGGCTAAGAACATAACCGTCCACCCTCTGAATACTTTCTCTCCATCTGGATCATCCTCCATGCATGTGCAAAAAGTTAACAAGTTCTGTTATCAATTATTCCTTAGTAATGATTATAAAATCTGTCCCAACATCCCTAATGTCATTGTCCCTGGTTTGTTCTTTTTTCAGACCTCCTTCTGTCAACTGGGCCACTGCCGCATTCATATGAGTTTAGTCCATCCTTCAACGCAGGAATTTTTTGCCAAGAAGAAATTAGTCAAGTTCCCTTAGTAAGGAAGTTAGGTTCCAACCAACCTAAGTTCTCCTTGGTGTCTACAATGCTCCCTGGATTGAACCACCCAGAACCCCACTAGGCCCACAATGCACCTACCCCATGGGAGGACTTTGCTACATCTGTTCCCCTTGGCCTGCCCATTCTTTTTCTCTTCCTCTTACATGTCCTTCAAGTTAAGCTCAAAATTCCCTTTCTATAGAAAGTACCTCTGACCATGGCAGGCTTGCGTCTGTGTAATTTAGTTCAAATTTGTATTTTATATTTTCAAATCTAGATTTTATTTAAGTATAGTTAGTATATAATATTTGATTGTATCAGGTGTATAGTGATTTTTATATTATATAATGTGACCACTAATTCTAGTATTCATCTGTCACCATGTAAACTTATCACAATGTTTTTGATTAAATTCCCCTTCCTCTTTTAATGCATTCCCTCTCCCCTTCTGGTAACTGACCCTTTGGTCTCTGTTTCCAGGAGTCAGTTTTGGTTTTGTTTGTTTTGTACAGTATTTGTCTTTCTCTGCCTAAGGTATTTCACTTAGCACAATACCATCTAGATCATCCATGTTGTTGCAAATGGATGGCTATTCCTTATTCTCTTTGCCTTATTCCTTGTGATTAGGGATCACGTATATTCACTTTTGCATTGCCAAGAATAATCAACCTCACACAGTAAGTATTTGCTAGATGTTTGAAAAGTAACTGACCCAATGAATGAATGATGATGAATAAGGAAATTAAAATTAAGCTAAATTATCACAGGAATAAACTTGGGTAAATAGCTAGAACAAGGATCTACATCGCTCAAAATTTTTTTTTGCCTACTTTCTCCAATGAACTCTTCAACAATAAGTCTGGATGTTCAATTCACATTTTGGGTAAACTATGTGGGCTTTTATTTGAATAGCACATTGAATTTACTGTTACAGTTCTATCCATTAGTAACAATTTAGTTTGAATAATTGTATACAAAATTTAGTTATGAAATAGTCTAGGTTATCATATTCACCCTCTTCCATCTTATAGAAAAGCTAATTTTGGATACACTATATGAAACATTAGTGGCCTGAAATGATTCAACATGAAATTGTGTCAAACTTGTTTCACCAACTTTTATTAACTCCTAGGTTAGTGGAAAAGATAACTTATGTAGATGTAATATATCTTCACTTCAACAAAGCAGTTAAAGAATCTCTAATTGGATGTATGCAGACCAGACAGAAAAACGATAGCTAGACGAGAGGAAATATAGATGAGGTTGCAATGATCAAAGAACCCAAGGAAGACAAGAGGGTGACCTGAAGTATGGTTAGGACCCTGTTTTAAAGAGCATCATGTTGAAGACATTCAGGTGGAATGTATTATAAAGGTTGTCTTCATCTGAGAATAGAGAAAAACTGTCCTGGCAATCACAGATGTTCTAAAACTGACTGATCTGCTTTTTCATTGGAAGAACCTTAACCTTTGCAGTGAACCAGTGGGGTGCACCTACACTGCAAGTATTTCATGGGCACCACCTTTTTCAACCACCTGGCAATCAAAAATGAGAGGTGCCATTATGCTTCTTCAGGGATGAGGTGCCTGAGACGCAAAGAGATTCTTGAGGTCATGCAGTAGAAGAACGAAGGAGGAAACCCAGATCTGATTGACATTAGTCTTTCCATATCCCTCCCACTAGCAAGGGTACAAAATCATGGGCTAGATAATCTTACCTTTATTTCCCAAGTTCAATATCTCTTCCCCTATGGAGAGCTTCCACAAAATGAAAATCTTAAAAGACCCTACAGTGTTAGCTCCTTGAAGGCAGAGGATAAAATATCTCTTATCACCATTCCCCATGCCCATCGCAGTGCCTAGCTCATCAAAATAGCAGCTAACACTTGGAACTCTATGTGCCAAGCCCTGGACTGAGAGGGTTGGCAGGTTTTATTCCCTTTAAATCTTGTAAAAACCCCATGAGGTGCTGTTGCTCCCTAACTAGTACAATGAGGAAGCTGAAACTTAATATGGTCAAATTACTTGCTGGAGGTCAGACAACAGACACCAACTGGTAGCAGGTCCATGGTTCAAGTCCAGGTAAACACAAACATTCAACCTCCATGGCTCTAGATTTAACCACTATGCCATGCTGACATCTTACAACGCAAACGCATGGAAAAAACAAAACAGACAACTGCCAACACCTCCTCTTTCTATTTATTTATGTCTATAGGCTCATTCACATTTATATATTTATAGTTATCATATATCATATTTACATATTTATATTCATTATATTATATTGTCTGTTATTTGTATTTCTAGTTATTTAGAAATATTTGATTCTAAACCTTTTGAAACTCTGAACAAATTGTGGCAGTTTAAACTCATTTCTGAAAAGAAACAATTTAGAAACAATAGTCTTCTGCTTTATCAGAGTCTGGAGAGATGTACTATCATTGGGCAAATTCTGAACTCTATTCCAGGCAAAGTAGTACTGGAAACACAATGGGCTGTAATGTTCATCTTTGGAAAAAGAAAGCACGTGCCCTGGCTGGTGTAGCTCAGTGGATTGAGTGTGGCCTCTGAACCAACACGTCACTGGTTCAATTCCTAGTCAGGGCACATGCCTAGGTTGTGGGCCAGGCCCCTAGTTGGGGATCAAGCAAGAGGCAGCCACACAATGATGTTTTCCTCCCTCCTCCTCTCTCTAAAAGTAAGTAAATAAGATCTTTTTTAAAAAATAAGAAAAAAGAAAGCACATAAGATTGTCCAGAGAAAACAAAGCTACCACCACAGCTTCTTGATTCTAATTTCTAAGAAGAATTTTTGACATAGTTCTCTCACTAAGAAATGTGAACTGTAGTCAGGACAAATCTAAATATACGGAAGACAGAGAAATTTCTCCAGTGGCCTTAAAACATACACACACACACACACACACACACACAATCCTCACTATAAACTGAGATTACTTTTAAAACTTGAACTTGGTGAAGCTGTTTCTGAGGAGAGGAGCACCTTCCAGTGACCTAATTTGAGATAGGGATACCACTCGGAAAAACTTGAGGACAGTCAGCACTTTTCCTGATTATCTCAAATCGCAATGGTCTCAACTGAATAGCAGTGAGTAGGTGGCTAGTCTCTGACTAGCGTTGGAAATACTGAAAATTCCGTGCTGGTGAAGAAGGGGAAGAAACTTGCTTCATGAACCAGATGAGTAAACATCAGAGTTCACATTCCATTGTGTAAACAAAGAGGCTGAATTATATTCTGTCAAATCAAGAGAAGTCTTTCATGAGCCCCTGCAGGAATTTAACACGGTATCGGAAAAATGATGGCAAACCTAGAATGTGCTAGTTAGAACCTTCTAAAATGCTTAGATGCTAGGCATTTCATAGTTACTTTTATGGGAATATTTATGCTCATGTGCATGTTAGACATTTTAAGCTTCTGATCACATATTTTTTCATTACTAATTTGAAATCTGATTTAAGGGGGAAATGTTTATTTTTCTTCTAGATCATGTAGTAGTGACAATTTTGACTTGATACTAGATGTGGATTTACATGGAATTTACAAAAGTAGCTCAGCTGAGTTGCCTTTTTTTAAAGTCCTGTAAGTAACACCATATTCTTTCTGTATATACTAGGGATTTTTGGAATTTCCCAATAAAATGACAATATGATACTTCTTGGTTCCACAAACTTATGATAGTAAAAATAATTTTGTCATATATGATGGTCAAACCTTATTATAAAAGCTTATTTGATAGTGAAGTTTGTATTTTATTACAGGAAAATAGTGTTACTATTTTTCATGCAAACATCCTTTTCTATTTACCTTTAGTAAATTTCACCTTTACTACTTCCACCTGTGTTATTTTCTTAATCTCAGTGGTTCTTATTTTACATATGCTTCAGATAAGTTTTTGATTATAGCTAGTGAAGTATCAAATTAAGTTTTCTTGGTACTTACACTATGGCTTCGATTTTGACACTTATTTAGCAAGGATAATATGTATGAATAGCTTAGAGCTTATGTTTTTAGAGAGGTCTATTTTGGTGGGGAATTCAAGGGCTTTTAGACGTAGGACTTAGTTTATACAGAGTTTATCATATTTCCTCCCTATAAACTCATAAAAGAGTAAAACAAAGCTATTTATATCATAAAGGCTTGGAATTATATTAACGGAAGAATGACCTAATTAAGGAGGAAGATGTGGGAGATACAAGGCAGAAATGGGATCAAGGAAAAACACTCATATTAAGGGGGAACAAGGGTCACAAATTTTCCTCTGCTGGGTTATTCCTAACTGGACAAAAACATGTCAATTATGCCAGCATCCAAACGAACAGAACATTTCCTTCATCCACTGTCCCCTTCAGCTAGACCTTTTCTGTGTGACCCTTTACAAGTACAAATGCCTCAAAAGAGTTACCTAGAGGCACCACGTCCCCTTTCTCTGCTCCCATCTGATCCAGCCTGGATACCGACTGCTCTTGAGGACCTTCGCCAACGCCTCCAAGTTCTCAAATCCAAAGGTCCACTCCCAGGCCTTCCTCTAATCCCTCCCATTGGAAGCCCTTTCTTCACGTGGTCCACCAGGCTACATGATCCAGCCCCAACACCTCCCCTTCACCTTCATCCCCTACCCCTCTCTTCTGGCCCACTCTGTTCCAACCACTCTGACCTCCCCTCCAAACACTGCTTCTGCAGGCTTTGCACTTGCTGTTCCCTGACTGGAATATTCCATGTTGATATACCCAATGGTTAATTCCCTCACTTCCTTTAGGTCCCTGCTACACCTCACTTCTCAGAGAGATGCTGCCTGGCTGGCTTATACGCAACACTCACCTCCTATATAACTCTCTTCTATTTGCCTTACTTTATTTTTTGCCAGGGCCCATATCAGCACCTGGTGTACACGTATTGATCATCAGTTTCTTCTTACTGTAACGTAAGCTGCAGATAGCAAGGATCTGGTATTGTTCACAACTCTCGTGCCTCATGCCTGCTATATAGTAGCCACTGAATAAATACTTATTGAATGGTCTTAGTCAAGCATATGGATAAGTTCGTGGTGAAGAAAGATGTGGCACTCAGGGTTGAAAGAGGGTGGAAGAAGGCACTGTAAGGTTAGACTTTCTTTGGTCAGCATGATTAGAAAACTTGTTCTTGATAACTACTTATGAATGGTAAAATTTATACTTTTTGAAATTCAGGACATTTTTTTCCCCTTTTCACTATGACCCTCCAGCTTTCTGAGGATCGTGTTCTCACCACTCTAAAGGTAAGAGGTTGTGCCCTGGCTGGTGGCACAGTGGGTAAGGCACTGGCCTGTGAACCCAAAGGTTGCTGGTTCGATTCCCAGCCAGGGCACATAACCAGGTTGCAAGTCAGGTCTCCAGCCAGATCCATAGCTGGAGGCAGGCGAAAGGCAACCATACATTGATGTCTCTCTCCCTCTCTGCCTCTCCCCCTACCCCCTCTCTCAAATAATAATAAATAAAACCTTTTAAAAAATAAAAAATAAAAAAAATAAAGGTAAGAGATTGTGCATGGTTTTTGATTCTTATCTGAATATTTGGGACATGAAAGAAGGTCATCATCAGTGGTTAAGTGGTTGTGAACCTTTTTTTTTCTATATTAATAATAAACTTTCCTCAGAATAATATCACATTCACATACTTTTATTTACATTTTTCCTGAATCATTAATGTGCGACTGGAAATAATTCTCTATCTAGTCATCCATCCATCCATCCATCCATCTGTCCATCCATCCATGATATTTTTAGAAAAGATTTTATTTATTCATTTATTTTTAGAGAAGGAAGGGAGAAATAGAGGGAGAGAAATATCAGTGCATGGTTGCCTCTCATACTCCTTCAACTGGGGACCTGGCCCACAACCCAGGCATGTGCTCTGACTGGGATTCGAACCTGCAACCTTTCGGTACACAGGCTTGTGCTCCATCCACTGAGCCACATCAGCTAGGGCCATCCATGATAATTTTTTTAAATGCTTTTGTACCTTTTTTTTTTCTAATTTACCATCCACACTATCTAGATTCAAGTTCTTGCTGTAGTATTGTTTTCCAGTCTTATGTTTTACTCTTGTAAAATAAAAACTTAGGAAAATCTGAAGCTGCAGGAAATAAGCCCATGCACAAGCTCATTGCAGAGTTAAAAGTGCTTCTGTTCTAAAAGCAAAACATGAATTTAAGACTATGTTAATATCCACATCTACACTGACTTTTAAAATGAAAGCTTCTGGGTTATCTGTGAGCATCTTAAATTCTCTTAACTGATGAAATATACTTTATTTCCAACTATTTCTCATCTTATTTACCTCCCCCGCAAACTTGGAACCCTTTAAAGTGGCCAAATGGAATTTTATCAAACTTTCTAAAAATGTTCACCCCTAGGCCATAGGGATTTGAACCAAAGAGGTTAATTCTTAAAAATAATTCCATCTCATAAAAGTAAGATCTACTGTAAATATGCTTTTATTTCTGAGGTGCTTTACTCTTTTGTAAAATATGGGTTATATAGATTTATAATTAGAATTAGAATATTTTAAAGATGAGAGTTAACACTTCTACCTCCTTTCTTTTTCCTCACCCAACCAATCTTAGAGACCAACCTCTGCACACTTTTATGACAAATTCAAGTGTAGAAGATTGGAGATTCTTGCATGCCAACTTCTGGCTATTGAACATTCTAAATGAATGGCGCTCTGATTCAGACACCAATTCCCATGTGTGCTTTTCCCACACCACAAAACTACAGACTTGATTCTAACGCTGTTTACTGGGAGACAGCATCAGATTCCACACGTTAGGGGCTCAGCCCCATGAGACTGCCCCAGCTCACATAAGACTCCAATTGCAAATGAGGTTGTCACCTGTGATTTTCTGATCAACCAGCTAAAGAGACAGGAGGTTCTGATGACACCCTCCTGAGGTTGGATTACTTTGGTTGAATGGCTCACAGAACTCAACATTTTACTTGCTACATTGCTGGTTTATTACAAGAGGATTATGACCCACTCTCCCAAAACCATGTGACCACCAATCTGGAAGATCCTTGAACCCAATTCCTTGTTTTTTCTTTTTCTTTTTCTTCGTAACAGATGCTTCTTTACATGGGCAAGAATGATGAAATCATCAGTTAGTGGGAATTGATTCAGAACCTCTCCCCTTCTCAGAGGTCAGGGCAGTGGGACTGAAAGTTTTAATCCTCTAAGTACAGGGTTGGTCCCACTGTCCAACCTTAGGTGACCTAGAGGTTTATTAAGATAAGCAAAGACACTTCCATTGCTCTTTCCACTTAGGAAAGGTTTTAGGAGCTCTGGGCTAGGAATGAGATTGAAGAGCAAATGCATATTTTCTCATTATAAACCACAATATCACAATGCCTATATGGCATAAGTATTCAACATATTCTTTTGAGAAAGAGCAAATGTCTATATAATTTAACCTAATTTTAAGCTTTATCCTTTTTCAAAGTGATAGTAAATGCAGACCAGCCCATATTATAAAACAGCAGGGAAATACTAATAGGGCTTAAATATAAAATACTAGTTCATTAATATGACTATAGATTATTCCATTTATTAAAAACAATAATAACATGGCTCTTATATCATGTCTCACCTTTGGGTTCTACACAAGCTTACATGAAATAAAAATTCAGGGAGCCCTAGCTGGTGGCACAGTGGATAAGGCACTGGCCAACAAACTCAAAGGTCACCGGTTCAATTCCCAGCCAGGGCACATAACCAGGTTGCAAGCCAGGTATCCAGCCAGGTCCGTAGCTGGAGGCAGGTGAAAGGCAACCATACATTGATGTCTCTCTCCCTCTCTGCCTTTCTCCTTTCCCCTCTCTCTAAAAACAATAAATAAAATCTTTTAAAAAATCAAGTGTACTTTCTTCTTCTACTGCCCCAGTACCCCAAATGTGGTGAAGATGAGGGTCACCTTGGGGTTGATGGAAGCCGGAGGTCAGGGCCCTCTCAGGGAGGAAGCTGGCAGACCTCTCAAATGCTGAACATGGCCTTCTTCTTCAGGGCCCAATTAACACAAGGTCACCTTCATTCTCCTCTGAGCCTTAGCACATTACCAGGGTTGACTAATTGTGCAAGAGGCCATGGTGGCCACAACTCCCGTAAGAAGAGGGGTCTGCATGCCCTTTGTGCAAACACAGAAGTAGTGCCTTTCAGCATGACCCTCACTCTGTAAGACACAGCTATCCAGACAGAACTTTATATAGCTCAGCATCAAGTTTTAAATCATTCAAGGAAGGAATCTGTAAGGAGACATACCAGCCTTTCTCCAGAGAGAGATCAATGAGCTGTGGAGACATGGTGGCCGGGAGTGCTGTCTTTGATCTAGATACAGAGTGTGACACACGGTGCCAGTCTAAGGGACACACTTTGTAATCAATTGGAGGTGGAACATGGCCAGGGCCAAGGGGGACAAAAGAGAGACAAAGCTGATGGATTATTTAGAGAATGTTTAACATTACTCAACAAGATAAAGTGACAGATGAAGTTGATTAAATAAAGTTTTCAAACTTAGAAAGATATTCAGGGTACCAGGGATCATAAGGGTTTTGTTCCAGTCTCTGACTCAGAAAACAAAAGCATAATAAATCAAAATGCAATTATTAAATTAAAATGCTCATTCATATAAGATAATGTTCAGAAAAAGTGAGCAGACAAACCTTTGGTGTATCTACATATTAATAACATTACAGCTATAATTAGAAAGTCTAAATTGCAAAAAGTCTTACATCATTTTAGGAATTGTATTAGGTATAATGTGATTTTCTTTTTAGGGCCCGGAAATGTCTTTATTATTAAAACTGGCAAAATCATAGCTCCTCAGACTCTAAGAGATTTCAAATTTGAAGTTATTTTTATAATATACATATGAGAAATATTATGCATGTATATATAATTTAAATGATGATGGTGACAACAATTTAAAGGCCGTTTTAAGAGGAAACAAATTGTAAACAATAGTTTTCCCCATAAATCAAAGAATCCAAGTTATAGGAAACAAATTTTCCATGATGGGTTTTCAACTGATGAACCCACATTTACTAGAATTCAATATCTAAGACCACACTGTAATCTTCAACCAGTTCTTCAGCATGGGTAATTAAGTTCATCTTATTATACATTAGGAAGCACCATATAAAAATTTTATTCCTATTACAGCCTGCCTCAAAAAAAGAAAGAAAGAAAGAAAGAAAGAAAGAAAGAAAGAAAGAAAGAAAGAAAGAAAGAAAGGAAGGAAGGAAGGAAGGAAGGAAAGAAAGAAAAAGGTCTTTCCATGGGCTCAAAATTTCTCATGACCATGTTTTGGAAGCCTGAGAAGAAAGGTCCCAAGTGAGTACACAGGAAGGCACGAAGGGGCTGGGGATGGCGAAACCAAGTGGAGACATTCTGGTGAAAAGATGGAGGGGTTCATTCAACACATGAAAGATGCGAGACTGTACCCCTCAGCAAATGCAGATGAATTTCTTTCCCTTCCATCTTTACTTGGACTAGTATCATATCCACTCTTCTTTTCTAAGCATTTATCTATCCTCCATTGGAAATACAAGTTAAGAAAACTTGGACAATCAGATTTCTCTCATGGAATTAGGTTTGAAAAAAGTTTATTTTGCAATAGATGAGTAGTTTAAGGAGTAATTTTAACATGATATAGGCTGACCTGTATTGAGTTTACATAGGGAGAGCACCGACTCATTTCATCACTACAGAGTCGGCTACTTGAATTGACCAATTCTCTAAATTGATGGATATCTTTCTGACTTTGGGAGGAGAGCAGTATCTCTCTCTTTCTCTCTTCTCTTCTCTTCCCTTCCCTTCCCTTCCCTTCTTCTCTCTCTCACTCTACAGTTCTTGTCAGCAGTTTTCTCTCTCAAATTTTGATTTACCTAATACCCATGCTAGTAGTTAAGAGATTTACTATGCTTGAGCAAGTAGAGAACTAGCTGGGCACAGGGGACACCTGGGCACAGGTGCATGGCCAGGAGAGTGCTAGGCAGGAACAGAAGGGCACTAGGCAGGATTTCAAAACCATGGACAGCCTAACCAGACCACTAAATGTGGCCAGTATGTTCAGGTGTGGTCCTCTTTATTCTTAGAACTCCAATGTGAGAATTCTACTTTCTTCCTTTCTTTCATTTTTTAAAATAGCTTTATTGAGATATTGTTCACATACTATAAACTACACCCATTTAAACTGGACAATTCAATTTTTTAAATATTGTTGTAGGGTTGTGCAACTATCTAATTTTAGAGGATTCCATACTCCCTGAAAGAAGTCATTGGTGGTCACTCCTCTCTCCCTCCACTTCCTAATAAGACCTCATCTACATTTGGATCCTATATATAGAGGTGGGCAACAGTAGGTCGACAGTGGTAAGTACATGAAGTGCAGAGTTTATTCTTGTATTGTTATTTATTCTTATATTGTGTATTTTTCCCCATACGAACAATAGTAAGCCTACTTTTGCCAACCCTGTCTTTGTCAATTCTGGATATTCATATAAATCAAATCACACAACATCTAGTCTTTTGTGACTACCTTCTTTTACTTAAGTGTAACATTTTCAAGGTTCATCCATGTTATAGTATGTATGAGAGCTGTACTCCTTTTTATTACCAAATGCTCTTCCATTGTATAGATATGCCTTATTTTATTTTTCTACTCATCATTTAATGGCTGTTTGAATTGTTTTCATTTTTTATGTATTATGCATAATGCTGCTATGAATACATATGTACAAGTGCTTGTGTGGATGCATGTTTCTTTGGTACATGTCCAGGAGTAAAATGCTGGGTCCCTCAGTATAATTCAATTTGTATGGTGCATAATACTTAATAATGTAATAAAAATTTGTATTACGGGTTCATGTATTTACTATACTGTACTTTTTATTGTTAATTTACAGAGTACTCTCTCCACTTCTATGAAAATGTTTGCTGCAAGCATTGTGCTGTGTTACATAGGCAGCAGCCTCATGTACCTCCTGTTTACTACATCTCTTGATGGCATCATTTCCTTTTGTGCTTGATTTAATCTCCTGTTGTTTTGTACAGTAATACACTGCGTAGGATTGTAACTTAGGAGCAACAGACTATACCATTGAGCATAAGTGTGTGAAGGCTAGGCTGTCTATCAGTATAAATAGTAGTGCACTTCATGATGTTTGCTTAATGATGAAATCACTGAACAATACATTTCTCAGAATGGACACCTACTGTTAAGTGGTACATGATATATAGTCATCCTAGTGGGTGTGTAGTGTATTTCATTGTGGTTAGATTTGCATTTATGTGGTGGCTGATGATGTGGAGCAACTATTTGGGTTCTTGTTGGCTATTCTGCTTACTTTCTTAGGATCACTCCCTTCCCCCACTCCAAGGCACGCAAATATTACCTTATTCTCTTTTCATATCCTACATTGAACGACACATTTTTAACATGTGTCAGTACTATTCTCCGTTCCTGGCTCCCTCCACCATCTTCCATTCCGCATGCCTAGTCAGCACATGCTTTCACAAATGATCCCTTCCCAAATTGAATCTGATGCCTCATCATAGACGCTTCTAAATCTTAACCAGACTTCAGCAGGCAAAACCAAGTGAGCTAATTGCTCTTTGTCAAATACAATAACTACCAACATGCCTTTGTCTAATGTTTGCCATTACCTGAGAGCCCAAAGTTTTAAGTGTAGGAAAGAACATTTTTAGTTTCTACAAAGGTTCATTCACACTCAGAGGAGCAGGGGGATTGTCTGAGGGGGGAATCCCAAAGCAGAGCAGGGGGAAAGGTTCTCCACTGGTGGAATCTGTCTGCCCACAGGGGTCAAAGTTGGCACGGGAAATTTGAGATTGAAATGAACTGTGGGGAGCCTCTGACTTGGTTCATTTTTCACTATGCTGGAAATTCGGGCTCTAGCAGAAGTCCGCAGAAACTCAACAATTTGTTCACTTGACATTATACAAATTGGACAGATCCGGTTCTCCTCCCCTGGCAGATTATAACCCTTGCACTATTTGATCTTAACCTAAAGAAACCTACCTTAATCACTTAAAAATAGTAGCTTGCTTAAAAAGGGACAGCTTGTCTAGGAATTTGTTTTCAGCACATATAACCTACATATTGTTATTTTTCAACAGGCAATTTTTAAATATATCTTTACTCCATGAAGTGTATTTTGATTCAAGATGGTTTTACGACAAACTGCTAAGACATCAAGAAACGCTTTCAGTCAATGTTGAAGGGAAATTAGTAACTACTCAAATACCTCCACAAGCCTCTACAAACTCACTAGAAAGGGCAATGATGTTCAAATCCTTTTCAAAGTAAAAGTCTCCTTTTCAGTTCCTGATACAGGCTCTCTTTGGGGGAGTTCAAACCAGAACCTTTAAGGGTGAGTTTCTTCCATTTTTAAACATAAGGCTATTGAAGAAGAATTTTCCAGAGCTAAAAAAAAAAATCTCTTGGACCATGGCAAGACAGGGGTGCATTTGCAAAAATCTTTTCCACCTAATTTAAACTTTAGGATTATACATCATTCTGGGCCAACTAAGTTTTAGAAGGTGAGTTTCCTGATACCCTGAGTTTCCGATCTTTCCCTAACCTTGGCTTTTTGCAAATCATTTTAGGAGAAGAAAGGGGAAGTTTGCTTTCTTGACCCAACATGGTGGTTAACAGAAGGTTTCAGTATCTGAGACTAAGCATTTTCTGATCCCCCAAACTGGTCCTGCCAGGACCAGCAAACAGCATATTGTTGTTGGTCTACCCCCAAAGTACATATCCAATCCCCCATTTCCTGTCCTCTCTGTTGCCTCTGCCCCAGTCCAAAGCATTGTTATCTCTTATTTGGGCCACCACAGTTAAGTTCCTAGCTTGTTACTCAACACCGCTGTCCAATTCACTACTCACTTGGACCAACCGTCTTTTCATTACATGACTCACATTAGATTATTCCCTTTAAAAAATAACAAACCTTTGATGAATTTAGTTGCATGCACAATAAAAGACAATATCTTACCATGACCTACAAGGCCTTGCCTGAATGACCAGGAGCCTGCTTATTTCATCACATTCATCTTACAACCATCATCTTCCTTGCAGTGTGCTCCATCTTTTCCGCCACTTTGCCTTGAACTTCCTACATCTCTGCCATCAGGCTCATTGTACCATGTTGGCCCCTCGCCATCTTGTTCCTTTGAAGTCTTTAGGTGTCAACTTAAATGTTACCTCTTCAGAAAGCCATCCTCTGACCATACGCTGTAAATTAACTGTTTCTGCTTTCTCTCCTGCCAACATGACTCACTGTTTATTTTTGTCACAGTACTACTTTCAACCCATCATTTAAACATGTGTTTACTTTTTTTACTATCTGCTTCTCTCACTAGAGGCTGAGGCGAATGGCCACAGTAGAGCATGAATAACTGTTGAATAAGCTAATAAATAATTACCTGCCATGCCTCGATGCATATTAATTACTCCTTTAATGAATGCAGAACACCTTCCCTACACATTCTCAGGCTCCAATAGCCACTGTTCTATCTTGTTTGTCACTGTCTGGCCAACGCTTTAGCTATAGAAAGTTGGAACCAGGAAAAGGTTTCTTTATGGGTCATTTCCCTAGACATTGATGCCTAAATTAAAGAGATAAGTGATGGGCCAAATTAACTTATTGATGCAATGCAACAAAGCTAAGTAGCAGTGAATGCAGCAATCCCTCACTTAGATACCTAACAAATACATTATTCATAATAATAACATTCTTCCCTTATCTCCATTTTTCAGATTTATTTTTAGTTGCTTTGAAAGTGGTCACTTCCTTCTACTCTGATGACACCTTAAATCTGAACATACAACTCACTTGAATACAAATTTGGGGAATGGAAATGCTAAAAGGACAGGAGGTGGTTGCCAACTTAATGCATAATCTTCTAAGGCCAAGCATTCAAATTATTCTTTTCCTCTAATTACAGATTTCAGTTGGGCTGAAACCAGACTTGATTGTGACATGTTTGTGCAATTAAATAGAAGAGCAGCTATACTTTCTCCTGGTTCATCAAAGACCACCTGTCTCAAAGCAAAATAAACCAGTAAATTAAGTTCGACATCACTTTAAACATAGCCCTCACTAATGTCACAATTGATCTATTAAAATGTCTTAAGCCAACAAAAAATTGAAATCATGGTATACTACACTACATGCTATGAGGCTTAAGTCCTTTTTGCTGGAACCAGATTTTCTTGTCTAGCATGCTCTTATCTGTCTGGACTGCTTGTGAAAACCTTCTTTCAACTCCAAGCTCCTTGTCAGAAGTCCTCTATGCAGGTTTGTTAGTTCAAGGAAGACACAACCATCATCAAATAGACTGTGCCCTATTTGACACAGTCTAGGCATAGTCTATGCCTATGGAAGGAGAACAGTCACAAATAACTTAGTGTGAAATTAGTGTGAAGACTAATTTCCATGTCCATGTGAAATACGATGATGTAGCCACTCAAATCAGCAAATATTTGTTGGGGGCACAAAGAAGGGAAAGGCACTGTGACTTAGCACAGTAAGGACTATACCAGAAATGAGACATTGGGAAGTAAAAAGATCAATGTCAACATTAAAAATAAAGTAACGGCATCAAATAAAAACAGGCATCTCATTAGGCAACATGGGATTAACCACGAAACAAAATATATAGATTGCAAGTATTGCAGGAATAGAGAGGAAGGAACAAGCACATTGGGAAAACAACATCCTATTTTAAGCATCGTAGTTCTACTTGAGGTTCTACTCATACTAACAATGACTATGGCAGAGGTGTAACCCCCTCATCTGAGCACACCCGAGCTTCCTAGCAAAATCCCAGGCATGCAAAGCATTCCCACCATGCTCTTCCTTCCATTTAACCTCAGAAAGCATGGCATAAAGCTGACACTAGGGCAAGGCTGCCTTCACGGATGTGCACATGTGCAACCCTTCAGGGCCCCCCCCCCACACACAGGGGTTTACACGTGGTTTAATGATTCACCATCTTGAAATTGTTAATATTTGAAAAAGGGGCCCAGCATTTCCACTCTGCACCGTTTCCTGGAAACTGTGTAGCTGGTCCTGCATGAAGGAAAGGAGCAACATTTCTCTACACACGATTCAGGCCAACTTTTCAAAGCAGCGTACTTGCCAAGAGATGTAATATGCGTTGGAAGTCAAAGGGCAGTGAAGCACTCTCACCTTCCACATGTTCCCCCTTAGCCCTTTATTAAAATTAAATGTTTTAGGGAAATGAGAAGCCTGCATCAGAGAGACCCTAGACTCTACCAGCCCACAACACTGCCAAAATGGAAGGCAAGTCACCAAGTGTGACTCAAAAAGCCCGCAGTGTATTTCATTTCTAGGATATGACAGCATAGGATAAAGTGCCAAAAAAAGGGGGTGTGCGCTTGATTTTATGAGATACTTAGAGAGTGCAGAAAAGCAAGTTCTAGTCATGTCAAAATCATGAAGCATAAATATGAGATTGTTGTCGATAGTGTCATGTAGAAATACGACTTTGTCTCATGGGGACTGCGCTTCTGAACTAGTCAATTTCAACATTTCCTCCAAGATGGCATCGCAGCAGCTATGTGCTGGCATATGTAGTAAAAGAGATTAGTGTCTACTTATGTTTTTGTCCCAGGACCTCTAGGGTCACCACTGTCGGGTGCCAGTCTTCTGTGCAATTCACTTACCTAATCAAAACAGCTTCACCAAACCAACAGCCTCACCAGTCTCCCCTTGTTGATGCCAAAATCTCAACCCTTTCTGGGATTAGTCTCTAATCCCGGATATGATGCAAATGACTGTTGAAGGTGAAGTACTAATCTTTTGGTTTTGCATCTCCGTGTGACTGAGTTTCAGGCCCTTTTCCAGAGGGGCACGTTTAGATTAGAGATGAAGAGAGACGTGTGAAAATCCAGTTAGGTTCATGAGTGGAAGTTGTATGTGATGTGCTGAGATTTTTTAAAAAGTAAGATCCCTTCTTACAATTTTCTAAACTGAGCAAGCCTTGCTTGGAAAAAAATACTGACAACATACAGCCAAATCTGAAGTATATGAACAACAATTCAAGGGTGCTCATTTTTAAGCAATTGTCTCACCTGCCTTGATTGAGTTTTGACTAAAATCAACTTTAAAATTTGTTTTTAATTTTTAAAAGATTTTATTCATTATTTTTAGAGAGAAGGGCAGGGAGGAAGGAAGAAAGGGAGAGAAACATCCATGTATGGTTGCCTTTCACCTGCCTCCAGCTACGGACCTGGCTGGAGACCTGGATTACAACCTGGTAATGTGCTGATTGGGAATCGAACCAGCAACCTTTGGGTTTGCCTATCTACTGAGTCACCAGCCAGGACTAAAATCAACTTTTGCGTTAGCTTCTACTATGCATTTTTACGTAGAATAAGCTCATTGTCTTTAGAGAGGATGTTTCAAATGTTTTCCTCCTTTCCAAAATGCTCTGTTATTCCATCTGCACTCACTGAGGCAGTTGTAAGTCAGGCATAGTGTGCATGGTGCATAGATCTTAGCAATTAATTCCACCTGATTTAAGGATGTATCAGAATCTACTTACACATGCAAACGGGGAGGATGATCCTGGTTTTGTATGTACACAAGGCCAAAATGAAGATAATAAGCAGGAAATTGTGGGATGTGGTGATATGGTGAGCCAGGTCCCTTAGGATGTGAAGTTTGCTAAAGACCTAAAGGAAAGTCACTATCCTTGAAAGGATGTTGGAAAGTGTGCTAAGTGGTTTCAATATTAGTGTTTGGTTTACAGTGTAGATTATGTTTCTTTTTCATTCTCTAGCTATTTGGGGATGCTGCCCTGGGAAGGCTAGCTTTCTTCCTGAATTAACATTTAATATGCCTCTATGGAACTACATAACCATAGGGACAGAGACTTGAGTCCAATGCTTCAGAGGAGAAATTTCCCTTCATTCCTGAAAAGATTCGCTTTAGGCAATGTGGTATTATTCTACAGGAATCTTGAAAGCTCTTTAAAAATATATATTGATCCTCAGTTTCTGGAAGAAGTTTTTGTACAGACAGTGATATTTTGAACGTATCCCATAAACTGAGCAAAAACAAAATATAAACATGTTCTTCTTACCTTTCTTGTCTTTGCAATTGGTCTTTTGAGGTGAGAGCCTTGTTTCTCTCCGGTCACACGGTCTGATTTTGTGTTGGTTCCTCATCACAGAAGTGGTTTTACCAGACAGTTGTCCTGGCAAACCATCTCCCAGCCATTCTCTGTGGCATCACAGCCTCTATGCTGATCCTTTCACTCAAACTTCAAGTTTTGCCAACTCTCAGCACCCTCTTAGACCTGCTACCCCAGGTTCAAGGCCATCTAATTGCTCATTCAGGCTTTAAAAGTTGGCAATGCACATGGTATCACACCTAATAAAACACCAGTTTCCAAATGCCATCGTACAAATGAAAAATACCTACCTCTCTTGTAGAATGAGTTTGTTCTCTTTCTTCCAAAAGTCTTTAAAGTCAGAGCTGAATTCGTGCCAGATACTGAAAAAAACATTTGGGGACACCTCCTTCTCTCCAATTTTTGGTTTCATGAAGAAATAAGCTGTGGTCTCCAAAAAGCTGTCAGAGTGCACACACAGAGTATAAAAGTGATGATTACTTTCCAATATGGGACAGGCTTTCTCCATCCAAACGCTGGTTTCATTCATGCCAAAAGAACACAAACTCTTCAGGCCCCAACAGTAGTTCTCTGACGGTTTCATGTTCGAGTTTTAGATATAGGGAGTGGCAGTTGACAAAACCCTCCATATACTGAGAATGCTCCCTGGTCCAATTCTATTTTCAAAATTAATCTCTGTGTGCCCAACGTATTTCAGAAGCTGAGACGTACTGGGAGAGGAGGGTCTATACTTTCTTTCCACACTCTAAGCAAATAAAATACCAGGTATTCACCCCCAAACTAGTATAGATATTATAGTATTATAATACTTATATGCTACTTGGCTTCTTATGTTGTTAGGGGAAAAAAAGCAGAAGTCCCAGGAGATGCCAACCAAGTTTCCCAATAGTGAATGGATACAGTATGGCAGTAGACTATGACAACAGACTGATGGCCTCCAGAAGGTGCCACTCAGAGGCTAATTCATATTACAGCTACATTAAGCTCAAAAGGGTTTCAAAGAGTATTTGACAAAGAACACATAAGGGGTAAATGATAGGTGACTTAACATAAGTCTTCCATTCCTATGAACAATGGCTTGCAAAGGATCCAGGCCAATCAAGATGATAATGTCATGGTGTGGCCAGAGTCACTGCAGAAAGAAGTGGCACTCCAATAACCCTTGCCTCCTTCCCCCTTTTTTCCCATGTTGCCCTGAGGCCAGCACTTTCTGCCACATAAAACTCAAGATTGATTTAACCTGAAGTAATAATGTCTAAGGCAATTTGATTTTGCCAAATTGTGCCGTTTGACTGAAAATGTGGACATGTCTACATACAGGGACACATATCCCTTTATGTATTCAGTTTGTCATGTAGCTGACTTCAAATCCCTACCAGGAAAAAAGTATCTCATTAAGATAGGCCTTACACAATGTGATGTGTCGCCCTGACTAGTGTTGTTCAGTTGGTTGGAGCATTGAACCACCGGCTGAAGGGTCTTGGGTTTGATTCCTGGTCAGAGCATATACCCAGGTTATGGGTTCAATCTTGAGGCATTTACTAGAAGGTATCCAATGGATGCTTTTCACTCTCTTTCTCTCTCTCTCTCTCTTTCCCCTATCCCTTCTCTCTAAAGGCAATGAAAAAATACCTTCAGATGAGATTAAAAAATAATAAATTTTAAAAATGAGATGTGTAGGGTGATGTGCTCAGAAGATAAAGCATTACACACAAAATCAGCCACCCTGATTTTGGGTTACCCTGGCTATGGGTTACCATGTGTGGCAGGTCTGCTCTGTTTTCTTGTACTCTTGCCTTATGGTTATCTCTGAGCAGCAAGATGGCCAGGAAAACCAGCTTTTAGATTCTGGGGACAGATAACAGCATGGATTTGATCAAACATGTGGCTTGCAGAAATTATATAATTTTTTCTAGTGAGCCCTGTAGGAAAATGACACCATAGAGTCATTTAATCCTGCAAAAGAGTCAGGCTGTGAAGTGGATACGGTGTGTGAGAATTTGACTGCCACAGACTATGGAAATGACATTTGAATGTATCCTTAGAATGTCTTGATGTCCTGAAGACTATAGGGAGGGGTGATGGCAGAGAGAGTAAATAGTCTAAAACCTATCTGGGTCATATTTTATGAAAACCAATGAAGTATACACATACTTCCCTCCTGGGAAACCCATGCTTTTTGCTTATACGCCCAAATGACCATATGGCTGAAATTAGGACTGAAATCCTTTGACCTATCCCTTTAGACTTTTTCATCATTTATCTAATAATTATGCTTTATAATATGGATTATTACAAACCAGATTGGGCCATGTGGGCAGTTGTCTAAATTGTAGTAGCTTGTTCATTCAGCTATCTTAAAACATCCTGAAAGTTCCACCACAAACTAGCAGGTGCAAAGGAAAGAATATAGGACTTAGAATAAAATGACATGGGTTAGTGAATGGTTACTCTTTGATCAGCTACTTACACAAACCTTTTAACATCACTGTGACTCAACTTTTTCATCCATGCAATAGGACATCATAAACAATTGAAGTTCAATGGGAAAAAATACTTTGCACAGTGTTTGTTGACACTATTTAACATAATGTATATTGATTTAATATTGCATATTATTTTATACTATATATTACATATTGTACATTCGAAAATATAAGTATTTCCTAAAATTTTTCTCAAAACTGTAACTAATTTAACTGGGGCTGATTTATTAACACACACAGGTGACCATGTTTCCTACAGATATTTTTGAGTTATTGGCATGCAGAGAGGCTTCTGAAGGTAGTAACAATTACCCTAATTGTTGATTCATTTCCCCTTGGTTTCACATAAATTACCCACATCATTTTAAGAAGGTAACAACTTTTGAGCTTTCATTTCTCCATCTGTAAAGTGGAAGATATACCTGCCCTTGAAGGTTGTTATGAAGATTAGATGAAAAATACCTTGACAGTTATAAACTGAAATAGACTTTATGAGAAGTAAGCATTTTTTCACTAAAAATGTAAGACAAACAGATCAATATGTAAAACTGATGAATAGCATGATTCTCACTGAAAAGAATCTATGTCCACAGCCATTGCTTTGGAAGTGGTTGTGATGAAAGAACAAGTGTCACCCAGGAGTGTGATAGGGGAGTAAAGAATTATCTGAGGACCTGGAGTGCTGTCCTAACTTATAAAGGAAAAAAATCTTACTATCAAATGCATTCAGCCACTCCATTCCCAGAGTAAAGTATAAGCACTTTTCAGAAACAACCAAGCAAACAATAGGGCAGTCATTTCTACAAGTTACTGAAGTACCTTGATTACAGAGGCATTTTCAGTTCTATGATCCTGTCCAGCATTAGTCAGTGTTCAGCTAATTCATTTAAGCGGCATGAAAAATGTCCACTTAGGTGACAGAGGTTAGGAAGATGTTCCATCCTTTCTGAATTATCCCCTTTAGGTAAAGCTGAAGCCAAGAGAGTCCCAACCACCATACAGCAAAAGAGGATCACTAAAAAAGGACAGATGTCTTATCTAGGAACTTTCTCACGACACAGGATATTCTGTGTGACTCTCTAGAAGAAACCCTGAGACACTAAGAGCCAGTGGTGACATGAACTGCAGTTATAACACCAAGAAAACAGAACAGTCACAATTCAAGACAACTCCAGAGAGCTCTCTAATTTGGATTCTCAAAGGTCCCTTTCTGTGAAAGATCAGCATCACACTTCTTCCACTGCAAACGTTGAACAGTATAAACATACTGCTCACAACACCAACAAGAGAAGCCACGGAGTTCTGACAGCACGACTTCAGCAGCTGAACTGTTTGAGACTTCCCTGAATCCCCACCCACAGAGGCAGCAACTAAGATACTAACATCCAACCTCACAGGAAAATAACTACAAAAAACACTGTGTCCAATACCCTCACCAACCTCAAAATGCAAACAGGTGACACGAACCAAAGAGAGTGCAAAAACCTATGAGTAACATCATCTGCACAGGAGGAAGCAACAGGAGACTCATGGAACTTATTTATACATTTTATTGTCTAAATTATGCCTCAGTGGGATGCGGGGAACACAATGCAGTACATCTTAAAGAATTTGACACTTGAAACCAGCATGATTTTATTAGCCATTGCCACCCCAATACATTCAATAAAAAATAGAAAAGGAAAACAGAGAGAAAAAGCAAAGAACAGAAGAAAAAAAAAAGAACACAAAGTAAATGGAAAGGAAGAAAGATCAAGTCCTAAGCAAAATCATTACCAAAAAAAAAAACAAAAAACTAAAACTGAAACAACATAATGGCTCTACAGACCAATGAAAATTATATTCTTTTTTACCAAGATGAGAAGTATATATTTTTTCACTTCTCATTTGTTTTTAAGGCAGCCTTTGTCTGGAAACTGTACACATAAAGAACGACTCAAAATTTGGTTTTTATTACAACCAAATTGGTCCTAGTAATTATCCTAAAATAGCATTTTCTTGCCGCAAGGTATGATCTATAGGAGGAAGCAGGTTCTCTGAAAATGAACTATTTTAAAAATATCATACAGCCTGTTAGTACTATCGGTTATTTCCCATTCATGAACAGGCGTTAGCTTTGGTCAAGCCCTCTACAAAGCCATGACCATGACAAGTCCAATCATCCTACTCTGTGGGGATCGCAGATGAAGGCACCACTATTTCATTCACTTCATCAGGGAGTGGGCATGCCAGGCACCACGAATGGCAAGGCAAAGCATTAAAAAAAATGCAATATTGAGACTATCACGTTGAGCAAAATAAGTCAGACAGAAACAGCTCAGAACCATGTGATTTCACTCATATGTAGGCTAGAAAAATGAAAGCAACAAGCGAACAAGGAAAACAAACAAAAACTCCCAGATGCAGGCAACAGTGTGGTGGTTACCAGAGGGAAGGGGGTCGGGGGGGTAAAGGGTCAAGGAAGTCAAGCATATGACATAAGAAGATTGGACTTCAGGTGGCGGGCACATAATGCAATATACAGATGATGGATCATAGAATTGAAACTTACATAATCTTACTAATCAATGTTAACCATACATTTAATTTTTTTTTAACCCAATTGCTACTCAAAGCAATTTGCTGTGTTAAGTCCCAATTTACGGGCTGCCAGGCATTGACCTCTCAGAACTGAATCAACAGGAGAATAACCACTCTGCTCTCGAGAATGCTTCAAGAATGGCTTCACACCAAGGTTCGGATGTGTACTTGTCAACAACCTGCAAACATACCTAAGACAACACCAGAGAGGACTTTCTGATGTGTGGCAGGTTGCTCCAGAATGAGCCTGGTTAGAGAAAAAAGGATGTACCACCAAAGCAATCTGAGGTGAGGGATAGAAAGACAGGCTAATCTTCAGAATCATCAGTAGTACTACTTCACATTTTATTGACTGACGTCAAAGGGACCTTTGACAGCCCTTAGAGTAATGATGCCCTATCATGACCCAATGGGTTCTTGCTCCTGAGCCTAACATTTCTGATTCTGTACCTTGTTCTTTGTCTGTCTGGACTATTTTTCACCCAGGCATCCACGTGGCTGCCCTCACCTCTTCTGATCTCTGCACAAACATTATACCCTTGGTAAGTTCTTCTACAAAAAGCCTGAGGAAAATTGCAATGCTAGATTCCCCGAATATTCCTGCTTGATTTTTCTCCACAGAAATACTAGAGATTCCATCTGCCTATTTTCTGTTTGTCTTCCTCTGCTCTGATTTATCCTTTGTGAGGTATTTTTAGCTTTTACGTTCATTGCTTTATTCCCAAGCAGTGTATCACATACGGGAATTATAGGATAAATATTTACTCCAAGAATGATTTCTACCAAAGAACTACATCAGACTGTCCTGGGGCCCAAAATTTTCTTTTTAAGGAACATTGCAGTAGAAGAATTTTGTTAGGCTCCTTAACCTGAGGTTTAAAGACAAGGGCTTTCCACGCAAAGGACCATGATTTCATTCTGACTTCACCCGCACTGAGCCTATGTTGACTTAATTAACTTTGGTGAAGTTTCATCACCTTATTTCTAAAATGAGAATGGCAATGCTTCCTACTTAATCAGATTATCATGAGGCTTAAATTAGGAGACCAAGTAGGCGACATGGTTTATGGAGCTGCCAGGCACATATTAAGGCTGGTAAGTGATGATTCTTATCACTTACTACTTATCGGTGGTGACAGTGGCAGGAGAGATTTCTCCCGAGTCTTCCTTGTGTGTTCAGAGCATGAAAAGACCTGGCACTCATTCTTCGTACTGAAAGGTTAAGGAGAGCAACTCCTTTCTCTTTTTCCCATATCCCCTGACTGTTAGGAGATGACACAATTGATGTCGTTATGTCAGTCTTCTTGGGGACAGCAGGCCAGCCCCAGAGGGGGTTAACCACCCACACCCTTCCCTCCCTACCCATCTGTGCTGTTTATCTTACTTGGCTCGCAAGAAAGTTTACAGTAACTCCAGCCAAGAGAATTCCTCTCACTTCATTTACGTGGAAAGAAAAAAAAGAAAACATATCTTTTTACTCCGGCATCGTGTAACAACAGGATATGTCCTTTATTCTTGACTTGACTTCACATGACTGTTCAATATTCCATGACCTGTCTTTCATACACATGAACACACACACACACATACATTCAGCTTTCTGGCACCTGGTGAATAGACATTCACAGTCAACAGCTAAGTTGAGAGATTTGCTGAAAGAAGGAAATCCATTTACTTCAACTTCCCTGTCCTCCCACCACAAATACAGCTGTGGTTATCAATAATGCTAATGCCACAATTTGGATCTGAATGGTTTTGATGCTCCAATGCATCTCCCAGCTCTGTGCAGGCAGGTTCGGGTCAATTATTAATTCCTCTCTAATGCTAACACCAACATGTCTTGGGACTCAGGCCCTCCCTCCCTGGCTCAACTGCCAAGGGCATTTCAGGCTATTTTGAGATAATGCTATATTTGGACTGGTGGGTGGAAGTGAACGGTCTAAGAAGGTAGTTTCTTACACACACTCTCTGATCCAAAGGGCCTTCCTGTAGTTCTGTCCTAGGCCAGCCATTCTAAGTAGGTCTGGGGTACCTTCCATTCTGTTTCCTCTGTGACTATCCCTCCTGTCTTCTGTCAATATAATCATCTTTGTGGAATTTGACAACAACAACAAAAATCAGGTACTAATTGGGAATTTAGACACACTAAAAATTACACATGTGGGAGTTAATTTAGCTCATATAGTCAGAGCCGAGAACATAAAGCATCTCAGTATTAAACGAAAGGCCAAGAGAGTCTAACAGTTGAAATGAACTGCCAAGGGTCATCATCATAAATCTTCCCTGGCTTTTGCCATTTTTATTATGCAATGTTGGGTTTTGTAATATTATTCTTCAGAACAAACTGAAGTCTCAAGAGAAAGATCTATTTTCAGTGAAAGCCTTCTACAAATAACTGAAGTTTTTGGTATCTTAAATCACCAGCTTTATTTCCATGGTCTTCCTACACCCCCAGAGAAACTTATATAAAATATAACACACTTTACTACTCCAATAAGGAAGAATAAATCTTTTCGCTCCTGATTAAACAGGCTTTGAAGGGTCTTCCCCATCTTCTAAAAAGCACAAAGATAAAGTCTTATGCTAACCATTTTGTTCAAAACAACAGAAAATCGGAGAAATTCAGATTGGTAAGCGGACAAATTGGTATTTCTTCTCTCTTAAAGGGAAGAATTTAACTTTCAGGGTAATTGTAATTTCAAAACAGCCAACTGTTGCTCTTATGCTGAAAAAAGGTAATTCAACATAAGAGCAACAATCAGCTCATATACCACATTCAAGAGAAGCTTAAAAATCCAAGTGACACATTTTCAGGCACAAATTGGCCCTGGAGAGACCTTGTAAATTGAGACTCGTGCTGATTCCTAAAATTAGAAACCAGACAACCAAATCTCACTTGACTAGTTTACTTAATTTCTCTCCACTCTAAAACTTATTCTCTTTCTAACCCTATCATTACACCTTCATCCCCAAGGGGGAAAATCATTGATCACCTGCAAGTCAGTACCACGCTAGTTACTTGCTGGCTTCACCTATCCACCACTACTTTCTTTAGGAAAGTATCAAATCCATTGTCTCTTACTTCCAGCATCTAAAATCTCTTCTTATTGGTTTATTCTCCTGATCCAAAAGCACACAGGGATTTCTTCATTCAAAAATATTTCTCTCAGCCATGCAGATTCATTGAAGGACACAATGATTATTTATGAATAGCTGATTTATAATTCAATGCTTTTGAATCCTCATTCATTTTGAAAACCAACCATCCTTTCACTATTTTTCTCTCAGAGGTCCCTAATCTTAACCTATATTTTAGCAATTTTCATCCTTATGCTCTGAAATAATGGAACCATTACTGGGTTGCTTATTTGAACTTGAAAATAAGGAATCATTAACATCATTAACAAAACTTTTTTATTCCTTTAGATTAAACCTCTACAAGTGGAATTAAATGCATTATTTCAAGCTATCCTTCATAAATGTTTTGATTAAGAGATCCTTGGTTTATCTACTTCATAGCTTCTCTTTCTATTAACTTTGGGTTTACAGAAATGTTGAAGAAATAAGATACAAAATTCCCACATAGCTTTCCTCAGCCTCTGCTAGTACCGGCGTCTTACACAATCACAGCACATTATTGAAACTAAGAAAAAAATCACTATTGATACTGTGACAGTAAAGGAATTCTTTTGGAAAGATCCCTTACAAACTTTCTTCTGTAAAGTGAGATAAAGTGCAGAGAAAGTAATGCGGAAACTGTAAGGGTGGTTAGGCCACTCTGGGGCTGGCCCGCTGGCCCCTAAGAGACCAATATACTGACATCGGTTTTAATTTATATGAAAGTCCTGTGTTATATCATAATTATTTGGAAGTAAGGGAAAGAGAGAAAGGAAATGAAATTAGACAAAGTATGCTCTCTGACCACAATGGAATTAAATTGGAAATCAATAACAAGAGGATTAACAGGAAAATTTCCAAATCATTTCTAAAAAATTCATAGGTCAAAGAGAACCTCTCAGGGGAAATTAGAACATTTTTGAACTGAAAATGTGATATATCAACATTGTAGGATTACAGATAAAGCAGAAATTAGATGAAAAGATGCAGCATAAAGTGTTCATATTAGTGAAAGGGAAGTTCAAGATCAATAACATAAGATTCCACCTTAGAGAACTAGCATAAGTGGAATTTAAGGCTAAAGCGAGCAGAAGAAAATAACTAATAAAAATTTGAGCAGATAAATGCAATTGAAAACAAACCAAAAACTAGTGAAAATCAGCAAAACCAAAAACTATTTTTGTTTTTAAATTTAAAGGTCAAGAAAACTGATTCATTTCTAGCCAGGATAACTATAGGGGGGAAAAAAGAAGAAAGAATAACATGGTCACATGGAAGAAGGAAGAAATGAAGGAAAGAAGGGAGAAAGAAAAGAAAGGAAAGGAAGGGAAAGGAAGGGGAGGGGATGAGAAGGAAGGGGAAGGGAGGGAAGAAGCGAGTAAGGTGTGATGAGGTTACACGCATAGGCTCTAATCCAACATAATGGATGCCTTTACGAGATTAGATTAGGACATAAACACACAGAGAGAAAAGAAGAAAAAAATGTAATTAAGATCTTAGAAATGGAAGCTGTGATCATATGTACGAGAAAGAGAGAAGGAATATACACTTTAGTAATAAAAAATAAAGCATTATCATTATTGATATCATGGACATTTACAGGCATATTATAAATAATTCTAGGCCTAGAAATTTGATAACTTGGATAAAATAGTTAAATTATTTGAAAGACACAAACTGCCAAAACTGACAAGAGAAATAGATCAACTAAGACACCTACAACTATTAAAGAAATTAGTTCAATAATTCATAACCTTCCAAAAAAGAAACCACCAGGCTTGATGGTTACCCTGGTAAATTCACCAAACTTTTATTTATATATATAAAATCTGTGTGAGGAAACCAACAAAACTCTGATGAAAAAAATCAAAGATGTAAATAAATGGAGAGATATTCATGTACATGGCTAAGAATAGCCAACATCATAGATACCAGTGCTTCCCAACTTGATCTGATTTCTTGTAATCCCAATCAAAATCTTAACAAGTAATTTTGTGAATATTGATAAACTGATTCTAGAGTTTATATGTGGAGGCAAAAGACCTGGAAATAGGCAGCATCACACGAATAAGCAAAACAAAGTTGAAGACCTCACGTTCCCCAATATCAAGACTTCCTATAAAGCTACAGTAACCAACAGAGCAGGGTGTTGGGGGGAAAAGCAGACACATAAATCCATGAAATAGAATTGTGCTCTGAAATAGAGCAACACAAATATAACAGACTGATTTTTGACAAGGGAACCAAGGCAATTCAATGGAGAAAGGACAATATTTTGAACACATGGCGCCAGAACAACGGAACCTCAATATGGAAAAAGTAAACAAGCACAAGGGAGCCCAAGAACGGACATGACATCTTTCAAAAAAAGAAAAGAAAACCTAAAGTCAGCCCTAAAATATTGATTGACAACTTGTGGAATGATGGTGAAAAAACACAAATAACTTGAAGATGTTATATTACTTTGAAAAAGGGTGAAGAAAGTCAAGAAATGAATACTTATTGGAATATACTTATTTATTTAGAAGAGGGGGAGGGAGAAAGTGAGGGAGAGGAACATCCATGAGAGAGAGAAACATTGATCGTTTGCCTCCCTGTATGTGCTCCAACTAAGGCTTGTGCCTTGACCAGGAATCGACCCGATGACTTTCCACTTTGTGGGCCAGTGCTCAATCAACTAAGCCATACCACTCAGAGTTCATTGGTTGATTCCTTTTTTAAAAAAAAAAGAATACACTTTTTATTTTATCTTTATTGAGTATGCTGTTACATTTGTCCCAGTTTCTTTTCCCTCCATTCCCTTCAGCAATCCCACCCCTCTTAGTTCACGTCCATGGGGGTCATACATGTGAGTTCTTTGGTTTTACCTTTTCCTGTACTATTCTTTTTACACCTCCTTGTCTATTCTGCACCCACCAATTATTCTTCGTAATTCCTGCGCCTTCCCCCAGAAAATACTTGTTAATGAAAGGAATTGAAGAAGAGAGAAATAAAGTATTGTTTCTATGGGAGCCATGAGTGTGCATCTTTATCAACACCCAGAGTTCCACCTGCACAAAATGACAATGACCACAGTCTCCAGCTGCTGGGCTCTGAAGTCAATCACTTCACTTCCAGAAAGCCCCAGGGTGGCTCCCTGCTGGCGAGGGAGCATGGCAAGGACAGAGATGCAGGTGCAGATCTAGAAGACACAGGACTCCTCCACAGGGTGACAGTGTCTCAACAACTTCCCACGTGCTCTGCCAAGACCTTCTTGTAACTGCACCGCAGCCTATGCCTTTTCCTACCCAGGCTGGCTGGTCCCCCTTCCTTGTCCTTCACGGGGCTGGGACCTGCGTCCTAGTCTAACAGCTGCCCTGGCTTCTGCTGGCTCCCTTCCCATTTTCCCCCAGTAAATCCAGTTTTGGCACCTGCTACTGGGAGAACCTGAAATAACGTGTTCCTCATGGAGAACCTGAGAAAACAAGCCATGGGAAGGGGTTGTTGATGACAGCTTCACTTATCATCCCACTGTCCTCCATGGCACAGGGGGTGCAGATGGACCCTGGGCACAGATGGACCCTGGGCACAGCGGAGGCCATACTGCCAAAGTTACCCCCGGTAATAGCCTAAGAAAATGTCCTGGTAAGTGTGATGATTTGGACTACTGAAAACCTGGTGAGGACGATGCCAGCTAGACAGAGGCGGCAGCTGCCCTCCTGCTAAGTTGGACTGACACTCAGCAAGGCGGGGCTCCAGCAACACTGGAATGCCCAGCGCAAGCAGGTCTGCGAAGCTCAGGTCAGAGCTGTGGCTGGGAAGATGTGAGACCCTGGAACATGGGGTGGAGTCGTCTGACAGCTGCACCTACAGATCTCTGATCCTCTTGGGAATCAGTAGGCAGCTCACTCTTCCCTAGTAAGAGCTAGTGCCTCCCCTGGGGTTAGGAGACACTGTAGACACCAACAAATAGGCCCCTCAGAAGTAGCCCCAGCCCTGGCTGGTGGCTCAGTGGGTAGGCGCCAGCCTGCTAACCCAAAAGTCACTGGTTCGATTCCCAGCCAGGGCACATAACCAGGTTGCAAGCCAGGTCTCCAGCCAGGTGGAGGCAGGTGAAAGGCAACCACACATTGATGTTTCCTTCTCTTTCTTCCTCCCTCCCTGCCCTTCTCTCTGAAAATAATAACAAAAAAAAAAAAAAAAAGTGGCCGCAGCTGCTCTCTAGGTTGCTAAGATGATAATGAAGGCGCCCTCCCCGCCTAACTCAGCTACGGACATGCTAGATCAGTTAAGGGTGAAAACAGATGTTGTCATGCTGTATTATTTCCCTCATTAAAAAAATTTTTTTAATCCTCACCAGAGGATATGTCTATTGACCTTAAAGGGAGGAAGGGAAAGAAAGCAAGAGAGAGAGAAAGAGAAAGAGAGAGAGAAGGAGCACTGTAAGAATGAATTACACTACAAGTGGTGGCAGGAGTCAGGGGCCCTAAATACCTAATTACCATAGTAACTGACCAGGTAAGGGGGTTTGACCCACAGGAAGTTGGAGACGTCAACAGAGCATGACATCCTTGGGGGCAGATAGCAAGGCTACTGTCTAACTTCTATGACCAAAGAAAAAGGCAAGAATAGAGGAACAGGAAGATAAGAGTAACTGCGTCAACAAAAAGTTAAGCTGCCTTGCTCAGCTCCCAGACCATGCCAATTTCATATTCAGAGCCCACTGACCAAAGGGGCAGTTGGGTCTCTGGGAAGAAAAGTCCTGTGATACCATGGTGTGTATGATAATGATTCCCTCAGTCCTTCCCCGAAAGAGCCTGCAGCCATCTCTGTTGACTGCAGAGTGGACAAAGGGAAATACCTCCACATTGTGAGGACTATGGGATACAGGAGCTTCATCACCGCCACCTTCACCAGGGTGGGGGCTTACAGGGTGAGGTAATAAGGGATCCAGGCTAATGCACTCCCATATAGCTCTCAGGGGGCCTACTGGGCCCAGGGCCCCACCCAGTGGCCAATCCCCCACTGTCCGAGTGCACAACTGGAATGGCTACCCACCGGGGCAATAGAAATAGCCCTTACATTGGTTGCTTTGCTCATTAAGGACATAGAAAGTTTGAAAGTAAAATTGTGGAAGTGTCGTAACAAAGAAATACTAACCAAAAAAAAAATAAAATAAAAAAGCTAATATAGACATATTATTGCCAGCCAAAACAGAAATTTAGGCAAAACATATCAGAAAAAAGGATAGCATTGACAACAAGATTTAGTTTACCAGGAAGATGGAGTGAGTCTAAATTTGTGTGCACAAAGCATAGATGTGCTGCCCTGGCTGGGTGGCTCAATAGGTTGGGGCATTGCCCCATACACCAAAAGGTTGCAGGTTCAGTTCCCAGTCAGGACACATACCGAGGTTGTGGGTTTGATCCCCAGTCAGGGTGTATAATACAGGAGGTGACCAATTGATGCCTCAATCTCTCTCTCTCTCTCTCTCTCTCTCTCTCTCTCTCTCTCTCTCTCCCCTTATCTATCTCCTCTCTCTAAAATTCTAAAATCAATAAACATATCCTCCAATTAGGATTTTTAAAACATTTTAATGAGGGAGATACTACAGTGTGACATCAGGCACACTAACATTTGCATTAGAGGTCCCAGATGGCAAAGAAAGAAAGGGGCATAAAACATATTCCAAGGAATAATAGCTGAAAACTTTCTAACCTGCGGAAGGAAACAGGTATCCAGGTTCAGGAAGCATAGAGAATCCCAAAGAAGATGAACTTAAACTGGTTCACACCAGCATGCATAATAATTAAAATGTCAAAAATTAAAGATAAAGAGGATCTTAAAAATATCTAGAAGAAGGAAACTACTGATACACTTGGGAACCCCCGCAACACTATCAGCTGATTTTTCAGTGGAAACTTTCAGGCCCGAAGAGGATGACATGACATATTCTAACTGATTAAAGGGAAAACCACCAATCAAGAATATTCTATCCAACAAGGTTACCATCCAAAATTGATACTTATCAAAAAATGAAAAAGCTAAAGCAACACATGATCACCAAAGCAGCCTTATGAGAAATGTTAAAGGAACTTCTTTAAACAATAAAGAAAAAATATAAGTAGAAATAAGAAAATATATGAATAAAAATCTCTCCCTGGTAAAGGCAAGCATACATTAAAAATAGTGGAATGACCACTTACAAAACTAGTATAAAGGTTAAAAATAAAAAATAATAAATCATCATTGTAACTAGGTAAGGGAGAGATACAATAAAATTATGTTAACATCTTAAAATTATAAAACATTAGCTAGGAGAATAATAATGTAGGGCTTTTAGAATGTGTTGAAATTTAAGTGATCATCAACTTAAACTACACTGCTATGTACATGCCTTTAATAAATTCTGCATCTCTTATATCACGTATCATAGTCTTTGCCTATAGTAATCACTCGGGTATTTATTGCAAAGTTCAAGCCTACTTCTAATTAAATGCCTATCATCACCACATCCTAAGAGTATCATGCTCAACACTTCACTTGGGAGCTAAGATATCTAAAATGCCCACAGTTTCAGCTTTTACAGTGCAGATGCTGTGTACAAGTCAATACTATAAAAACAAATGTGCCAATACAATACTGTATATTTCCCAGGGCAGGTAGAACCTTCAACATCGATGATTTTTTTTTTCCAGGCATTTCTTCAAAGCTCAGCTCTTCATGGTCAATGTTGCCTGAGCCTGCCATACTACATCCATGCTGATGCTGTTTCTCAGGGTGATGACGGCATTTCTAACCTCTTACATTTGTAATTTACAGTGGTTTTAAATATTTTTATTACAGGTGGGCTTCACTTTTACGTATATGGCCCTCCTGACACAGAATCAAAATGGTAAGACTGGCATAAGCATAAAATACTGTTTTGTTACTTTTGTCTGATTTCTCACTGAGCTACATACACTTGAAAATATCAGCATAAATGTCTTGTATCCATATGTATATTTTAGCATATAATTTAGAAAGTATTATAATATATATTGCTAGTTTTATCCTGACATGCTTACTGAGTGGCAGGAACATAAGAAATGAGTAATAAATTATTATTTGGCAGAATTAAATAGGAGAAAGACATCCCCACAAATACCTGTATCTCATGCATTTTGCCTTTAAATTTTCATAACTGAATCCTTCAGATGCACAATAGATACATGATGTTCAACTATAAAGGTGGCTTGAATTCCATTCTTGGCTCTGAGCCCCTCACTGTGGGATGAGAGGGAAGTAACTTAACGGAAGTAAAATGCTCTTCATTTCTTCGTCTGCCTACTGGGCAGTACGACTGACCCATTCCTCATAGGAATACTGTAAGAGCCAGTAGGCTAAGTTCCACAGTCCTCCCATTCCTCATCTTAGATATAGATACAATAAGTATAGAAAATCAAATCTTCATCTGCATGACAATAGCGATTAGAAGTATCACAGAGCTCTCCTCAGTGGTAGGCTAACAGTGACTCATTACAGCCAGTCTCTGGAAACCTCAAATTCAGAGATGGGAGGCTGGAAAAAGAGACATTCTCTGGCATTTTAAAAGTGTACTTTCAGTGCTTGGAGAAATCTCTGCTTCGCTAGCCCAACAATAGTTGTAAGATATTCCTGGCATGTTTCAAACGGCATAGCATTGCCATACTGAGTGGAATACCCTTTTTCATCAGAGGGAGCAAAGAGCGTCATGGTGTGTTGAGGTGGAAAATCAGAGCTACCATAGAAGTGTTTGCAAGCTAATTGGATTCTTGGGCATCCTAACATTTTTGAAGACACGAATGCAGCTGGAAACATAAGTATGATTTCATCCTTGGTCCAGAGGCTATCTCGTATGATTGTTGAATATACAAACACATACCATCAGGAAGACATCATTGTAAGGTACCGGGCAACTTTGACAGCCTTCTTCCACTGGGCTATTCAGCCTGAAGTTACCCTCTTATTTTTTTTTTTCCAACTACCTGTTCTCCCTGTCTTTCTTGCTCAAAAACCATCTGGCCTTCTTCTCCTGATAATGCCAATTGGAACTTATGTCTATCAACTGTTTAAGCCTGGCAGGGCTAAGAGGCCAAGTTGCAGTGAATGAGCGACAGCAGTCCATGATGAACCCATGAACCATGGCAACTGGTTGGCATGAACCAGTAACCATTAAGGTAACGTGGCCAAGCAATCTCTCCAGGTCTTGTGCTACTGTGACAGGCCCTTCCTCACCCAAAGGCACTGGCAGGCTTGTCTTCCTAAGCACAAGCTCTGCCTAGCCCAGCTCCCTTTGCTGTCCTTGGGCATTTTTGTCCCACTGGCTCTTGGGCATTTTTGTCCCACTGGCTCTATAAGCTCCATTCTTCAGCCCTGTGAATTCCTGCTTGTTTGGGCAGCTGCAGAGACGTATTTGTAGCCTCATGCTTTATTGTCCCAATAAAATTAGTTGCTATTGTTCTTAATAAAAAAGCATGGCTTTAGCCTTGGCTGATGGTACAGTGCATAAGGCACTAGCCTGCAAACCCAAAGGTCACTGGTTCGATTCTCAGTCAGGGCACATAACCAGGTTGCAAGCCAAGTCTTTAGTCAGGTCTCCAGTCAGGTCCATGGCCAGAGGCAGGTGAAAGGCAGCCATACATTGATGTTTCTCTCCCTCTCTGCCTCTCTCCCTTCCCCTCTCTCTGAAAATAATAAATAAAATCTTTTTAAAAATTAAATTAGATTTTAAAAGCATGGCTTTAACGAAATGACACCACGTCACTCATAAGGTACTTAAGTGAATTCTTACATTTTCGTCTCTTATCTTCCCAAATTCAGGGAGTCTCTTTTTATTTCTTGTCCTTCAATGCCTTCTCCACCACTGTTCCACCATGACAGAGCTACATCTTTTTTGAAGTTCATGACATCATTTATACTTACTCATCATCTTCCATGGTTCTCCCTAACTTCCTCATGGCCACCAGCAATCAGATCACAGTTTTCTTCTGCCGTGAAGCGATAATAATTGTCTGTCCTAAAATGAAGATTATCTCTCCCATTATGGTTCTTACTGTAGTGATACCTTCAGCTGCAGCAATCAAAAGTGATTTGAAACTATAACCACACCTCTATATTCCATCCAGTCTCTCTTTCTGTCCTTCCAATAAAAGTAGCCTGCCCTCAGAGGTCCCACTTCTTTATTTTCTTCAGCCCACTGCAATATTGTTTTTGATATAATTACTTACATTGGGTCAAATTGAAAATAAAACTATTTTTGATAAGGGCGCCAATCATTTTCCCATTACTGAAATGAATGGAGATTTTGTTCTTAGCTTATTATACATCACAATCTTTCTTGGGATTTTCTGCTGCCTTCACTTTACCTGACCTTCTGTCACAACACTCTTGGTTTTCTTCTAACTGCCCTGACTGGACTTCTCTCCCCCCATCACATCCCTCCAGTGTGGTCATTTTCATGTTTTTTTCTTAGTCGACTGTCATCTGTGGACAGGATCTCCTTGGGTGATCTCATGCAGGGACACTGTTGACAAATATGGCAGAAAACATCAGAGGAAGCAACCAAGAGGCATATAAGATGGAGTCAGAGAGAGCAGGGCAAGAGGCTACTTTTTTGTTATAAGCTATACGTTCCTGACTTTTTCAACTATGTCTACATTTATAACTTTACAAGAAATAAAGATTATTAAAAAGTGCAATGAACTACAGAGGCGATCAATACATGTGTGGCATGATATGAGGATAACAACAAAGTCGAAAACCTTTCCGAAACTAACTTGACTACTAAGTACCCTATGCAATTTGTCGGTTAGCAGAACACCCACAAACAAGGAATCTCTTAAAAATAAGTAGCAAGAACAGAAATAAACATTAATACTCTGTCGCTATGTACTTGCAAAGCTTTTTTCCATTCTAAACCCTATAAATATGTCCTAATATTTGCTTCCAGAGTTTCAATTTTAATGTTTCTTTAATCTTATTGCAGTTTATTTGGATGATGACTTGGCGCTGAAATCTAGATCTGCTTCGAGCAGATCCTCGTCATCTTGAAGCTGGTTTTCGCCTCTGAATTTGAAGAGCTTGTTTCATTATTGCCAAATGCCTTCAATGGCCTGTCACGGACTGGCCATGGCTGGGGTTGCTAGATTTCACCCAGTGAGAAACTGCAAACAGAAGAGGTTAAGGGTAGTGTTTTGCTTCTGAGCTGGCACCTAAATATGACTTTGTTTTAGGATGGAATTAAGAGTTCATAATTTTTATATAATCATCTAACTACTATGCTGTACACCTGAAACTACTATAAAATAATATTGAACGTCAGTCGTAATTTAGAGATAAAATTTTCAAAAGTGCCGGTATCTTTCTACACCTATACCTGTATTTTTATATCAGCCAGCTGCAAACCTCTTATTTTTTCAAATTTTGTACTATTATCTGAGAGGCAGAATAGCCTATAAACCCTGTGATTATGATCACTGAATTTATTCTACATTAAATACTAAACAATATATTTGAGTGAGCTATCAAGTTCTTGATTTTTACATGTAGTTTTCTTTTAAATTTAGTTTTTAGATTTTTTGGTCAAAGTAGTACTATTTTTGTGGCTATCTGTGGTTATTGATTTTTTTCAAAAACATTATAATACAAGTTATTTAGATATGGATTTCCTTATACTCCTAGTAAATTTTAACCTTGTACTATATGATAGGTTATGAAAAACTGCTACTGTCTGAAATCAATATTTAATAACAGCGGATTTAGCAAATAATGTATCACTAACCTTCTTTTTATCTGTGCATTTTTATTAAAATACAACAATGAAAGACAATTTACGAGGCTTATATAAATACTACAATTCTCGATAACTGCACAAGTATATATTATTAGGAACTCAATTCTCACAATCCATTTACATAGAACTTGATATCTTCTTTAGGTGCTGTGTATGAAAAGCACTTTTGACAGTATGGCCATGTAAATAGCCTATGAAAATATATAGAGGTTGCTTTTAAAATGAGGTTGAAATTCTGTAAACCTGTATCTTTGAACATGGTTTGGCCACTTAAATAGCAGAGTTGATAAATCACGTATTTCAAATAAACTTGAGAGATTTGGAATATTATCTTAACTTCTTCTTATCCAACTAGGAACATAGGTCATATAACTAAAAGGAAAAAGGAAAGATAAGATGCATGAGGTTTTTTTTTTAAAGGAGAGACCTACATTTTATGTTCACAAATAAGGGTAGAAATTTAGAAAGTCCTTAATACAGATTTTAAAAACATGTATGTCAACCTTCAAGGCAGTTTGTCTGAAACATCACTGGAGGATCGGAGAGTCTTTAAGAGAAGCCAAAACAGCTCAGGTTTAGAGGGCAGATAATGGAGGTTGACAAGGGTTTTGATCTTTTTTCTTTTGGTTAACCAGCACATTGACTTATATAGTTTGAATAAATACTAGAAACAGTAATTTTCTGGTTCTTACTTTTAATGGGCCTATATTTTAAATTCTCTAATACTGTGCTGAAAATTGAGCACAAGGCCTGCACGTGAATGGTGGGAAATAGAGTTTCCTCCCCTGACCCTGGGGAACCTCCTTCTTTTTGTTTTTTTGTTTTTTTTGTTTGTTTTTGGAACCTCCTTCTATAGGCCTTCAAATGCTAACTCTTCTGGGAAGGGAATCAAAGTAGTTAACAAAGAAATCCAAATGGGAAAATAACAAACTTCATCTTTGTTTTACTTTATCAATATTGGGAAGAGAATGATGTCATTGTTTGGGGGTTCTGCAAAGACATTCCATGTCACTTCAGTTTTAATACCAGGCTGGAGCCTGCCTGGTCCGCCAGCATCAGCCAGATAAACACAGACCTGTAGTCTTCCTATTCATCTCCGAAGAGTTACTCAGAACGATACTGGAAAATATGTCTATTAGGAACTAAACATTTCACTTTTCATTTTATCCATGTTCCAGAAGGCCATTCCTTGGATAAACACTTTACAAACTGACACTCTAAAAGTCACTGAACATGATAAAGTATGTGTGCATCATTTTAGGACTGATTAAATATTTTCTCTCCCATGACAAATGAACAGTTACATACTATATGAAACCATTGGAATCAACATTCCTTTGTGTCTTTCCTTTATTTTGCATGAAAGATAAATTTTCCATTTCAACTTATTTGTTATGCAATCTTGGCTCTGGTGAAATACCACTCAAGCAATATTACACACAGAAATAGCATTTATTTTTTAGAATGTGTGATTTAAAATTCTTTTACAAATGTGCTTTCTCCCAGTACTATTTCTTGCTTTTTACAAACAGTTGTTTGAAATTGCTTTTGCTGTTATTTTAATGAATTGGAAGAGAGGGGAGACTTAATACCGTATTTCTAAAAGTTAAGTGAAAATTGGTACTATGAGATACTTTAAGTATATTGTAAAACTATATAGTCAAACATGTATCATAGCATATGCCAAAATAAATACCATAAATTTATTAACTCCATATAATTGTGGTAAATGCTTCTCTATTTAACAAATTTATTATTGTCTTATGATCGAAAGATTAGTTACATTCTAATCATTGTTTTGTCTTTAGCTCCTGGGAAAATTTTTTTTTTAAACTTCCATTCTGAAACATGTTGTGAAAACAGAATTTTATAAAACAAATTTCAGTAGCATACGTCCTGTTGAAATATATAAACATCTTTGAACCGAGGTTTTAATCTGTAGGAAAAGCCACAAACTTCCTAGAAAAATGAAAGTTCTGTTAAAATAACAGAAGTGGTATAAAAAAGTTGTTTTTCATTACTCACAGACAATGTATCAAGTTCTTATACCTTTGTCAGCTTGATTTCCTGTACCTATAACATCACCTAAATCAACTGACAAAGATGCTTATATCAAAATTATTACATTAGATCATTCAAATTTTGCTTTTAGTCATTTTATCAGCTTTCCTGACATTGAAATTAATTCTGTTCATTTTCTCTCTCAAAAGTCAGTTTCACTATAAAATATGGCTTTTACCTGTGAGAATTAAAGAAAGAAACAGGAGAAGTTCTAAGAACACTGTGAAGGTAGCCACAATTTATAAATAAGAACCTCAGGTGTCAGGGGTCCATTTTTATAACTCCCGCTCTCATTATTCTTTAAATGTAGATATAAAGAAATGGCCATTTGTTCAGCAAATGTGAAATGTCTACATTCTAAGACTGTGAGGGAACTGAGACTGAGCAATTCTGGGGGAAAATAAAAACAATCATCTGTGGTCCGATGACACTTTCCCACAATTGAAGAAGTCATGGATGTTAATTAAAGATAAAATAAAAGCAGAAGCTGAAGTAAACACATACAGTGGGAGTGCGGCCAACCTTAACAAGATGTGCTGCAATCTTTGCTATGCTCTAGTCTGGGAGCTGGGGGTACCCAGTGAAATCACCTGAAGACGAGAATATGTGCCTCCAGTTTGTGTCTGCTTAGTCACCTTACTTCATGGGAGGATTAAAGAGCTCCAACTAGTTATCCAAAGCTGTATCTTTTTATTTAGGCAAAACAATCTCAGACTAATAGCGAAAGTGTGTGCATAAACAGACAAAATTAACACATAAACTACTATGCTCACAAACGGAATATGGGAAAAGATTTGACTTGATTTTACAATATATTCGGTTAAATAAAATGTATTATTTAAATAAAATATGTCTATACTACCTGTTGTGTTATTTGAATAGGTTTCTTAGTTAGGAAATCATGCAATAATCTGAAAAATGTAATATTCTACTATGGAAACAAATTCTTTTAAAAAATTCTAATTAGTTTTTTTGATAAAAGTGCATTTAGCTTCACTAAAGGCTGTGTTTATTGATTTCAGAGAGAGAGACAAAGAGAAAGAAGGGAGGGAAAGAGACAGCTTGCCTCCTGAACCCACCTTGATTGGGAACCGAACCTGACCCTTTAGTGCACAGGATGACGCTCCCAACAACTGACCCACCAGGCCAGGGCTACACTTGTCCGTATGGACTAAGGACGGAGGACTTTTTAAAGAAAAAGTACCTGATCATAAAGACAGTTTTTCTAAGAAAGCTGATAGCATGAGTTGGGGCAGTTTCTGAAACATTTCACACAAGTAAGCTTTTCTAGGAAGGTCTCAACAAGCTGCGCTTGAGGAAGCTTTGAGGACTGCAAAGAACCAAGCATTCCTGGTTACAGGTATTCCTGTAATCCTAGAAGAGAGAAGGACCAGTGGGCTTATATTCTTTTTACCAGTAAGGAGGCCGAGGTCAGGCACGTTATGTGGTTTACCCCACGGAACTCTGGAGTGGGGTGAGCAGGACCCTTTCCACCACATCAGCCAGCCTTCTTCGTAGTAACCTTGTGAGCATGCAGAACGCTAAATTGCCTCATAACCTTTGGGAAACTTCAAAAAGGTCGTTCGGCCACTGCATGATCCTGAAGACACTTACAATCCAACAAAGTGATCACAAATATCCGTAAATGACTTTCCACCAGGTCTAAGAATCGAAGCACACATGCTGGTTACTAATTTGTCAACCGGGTCTTTCGAAAACTAAAATTACTTGAGTTGTAATAGCGTCACTGAGAGCAAACCTATACCTTGCAAGCAAATTTCTTTATGTTACTTCCAATATAGTCATACAACCAAAAACTCCATGTGTTTGTCAGCTCAAGGTCAAAGGACTAACTAAAGGCTGGAAACTGAGGAAGGTCAGCTTTGCTGCTCCTTAAACATACAGGCCTAGTAGAATCAGTTGGTTTATATACCATCTTACCTGCAAAATGGATTTTCGGCTGGCTTACTAATATGATGCATAGAACATAATAATCATTTTTTTAAAGTCAAAATAAAATGCAGAGTGAAAGACTGAGAAGTTTCATGCCTGAATGCATATTCCTGACTCTCCTCTCCTTTGGCCCCTTTCTGAGACAACTCAAATATTTGCAGATCAAATGCAGAGTAAGAGTATGTGTGCTTCCTTTTAAATTTCTTTTTGTTTGGAGATGGTTGGGAATGGGTTGAGGAATTTTCAGACAACCCAAGATCAAAGAGGAACTCCATGAAAGCCCAGGGCTTTGGGTCCCATAGCAGTTTACAAAGATAGAGCATTTGGTGATACACTGCTGGAGGTAGAGGTAGGGTGGCCAAGGTCTTGCCACGGCTGGGTAACTCTGTTGGTTAGAGCATCTCACTTGGTTAGGTCATTGGCATGATAAGCCAAGGTTGAGGGTTTGACTCCCAGTCAGGGCACATACAAGAATCAACCAACGAATGCACACATAAGTGGAACAACAAATTCCCCCCTTTCATCTCTCAAATCAATAAAAATATTCTTTTACCAATTTTATATCAAATCCATCACTACAAAATATGTGATGCCTGTTCATAGGCTATACAGGATCTGGCCTAGTAAGTAATGGAAAAGAATGTCTTTAATCTCAATTTTCCCTCGAGAGCAATCAGGTTTGTTTAGAGCATGTGGGGGTTAACAGAATGTGTCAACTTGGCTAGGCTACAAGCAGTTTTGGATCAAACACCAATTTAGAGGTTGTTGTGAAGGTATTTTTCAGAGGTGATTAACATGTAAATCAGGAGGTTGTGAGAAAAGCAGGTTCCTCTCTCTAATGTTGGTGGGCCCATCCAATCAGATGAGGGCTTTAAGATAAAAAACTATAGCTCCCCAAGTAGGAAGGAATTCTGCCTCCATAATGCTTTCAAGCTGAAGGTGATCACGTCAACTTCTGCCATAACCTCTGGGCAACCATGAACCAGTTCCTTAGCATCTCTCTCCCTATGACCCTCTGTGTGTACATATGCACACGTACACACAAACATACACACATATGTACTGTAAACACGCATATTATACATCCTACTGGTTCTGTTTTCTGGTGAACCCTAACTAACACAGAGAGAAAAAGAAGAGAAGAAAACTGAGGGAGAAAAGCAGGGAGATTTCTGAGATACTTTTTTCTGTGCACTCATGATTACAAATTCCATTTAGGAAGTTGAGGTGTATAGGAGTGAAGCCCATGGCTTCCTACCCGGACTCAACTTTTGAATGTGGAAACACAATAGTTTCCTATAACCAAATTCTTTGCCCTTTTTCCTCAAAGCATTCCTGCTACCTTCCTTTAGCTTGTATTTTCACAGTCATAAATCCTCTTCAAAAGTAGAGGGGCTAAACTATTCACAATAATTGGATACTTAACAGGATTATACATCATTCAGACTCCAAATTAAAATTCAGAAGTGCAATGTGGAATTAAAGTACATTATTTTATTAGTTTCTTTTTCTTCCATGCTTGAAAATAAAAACTGAGTTAATGATTGGTTTCTGAGATAAAACGGTATTTTATGAGCTTATTCTAAAAAGGAATTTTAAAGAAAAGTACTAAATTTCTCACCATTTATGAGTCTCTGTTAGTGAGTTCTCTTCTGTCTCTTGGTCGATTTTAGCTGAAAATTCAAAAGAAAGAAAAATATAAATGATAAATAGTTATACTTACTCAAGCAAATATGAGCCAAATAATATAAAATATATTGTAATTCACTATTATTAATTATAGTACTCCAGCCAGGAGCTTATCTTATTTTTATTTATTTTTAAATCTTTATTATTATTTTTAAAGATTTTATTTATTATTTTTAGAGAGAGAGGAAGGGAGAGAGGCAGAGAGGGAGAGAAACATCAATGTATGGTTGCCTTTCACCTGCTTCCAGCCAAGGACCTGGCTGGAGACCTGGCTTGCAACCTGATTATGTGCCCTGGCTGGGGAATCGAACCAGTGACTTTTGGGTTCGCAGGCTGGCGCCTTATCCACTGTGTTACCAGCCAGGGCTCAGGAGCTTATTTTAAACATATGAATTGATACAATTGAATAGATTTGATTTAATTTTCATTAAGTTAATACTATTAAATTGACAGATAAAATATAGTATATTTCCATTTAAATTTCCAGAGTCTAAATAGTTTCTTTTTTCTAAGTAATTTCTTTAAGTCAGTCACATTAACCTGGGAAAATAAAACACTAATTTCATAAGCACATCTACTGTGTTTGTAGACAATTAAATACCAATAATTAGATGAAAATTATTATTTTAAGCAAAAGTATAAAAACAAAGACAAATAAACTAAATAGAAATGGTATCCTCTCCACACCACAGTGGAACAGATGCAGAGGTTAATTCTACAAAGGTGCAAGATAAAACACTAACATCTCCCATGAACTGGAAGTGAGAAGAAGGTCATGTACTCATTCATTTGCTATCAGTTTGTCCAGAAATAAAGAATGATAACCTGACACAAACCCAAAGATCAAATTGGGAAGAGAGATTACATCACTGTTTTCAAATTATTTACAATAATGCAAGAACCCCATCACATAAAGCAAGGATGGCCACAACCTTCACATATTCAATGAGTAAGCACTCCAGAAACTTCTGTGTTACTTTTACACCCACATACACATAAATATTTTTGACACAAGCATTTAAAAAATACTTTTACTTCAAGTAAAGCTCTCTAATATCTTTAGTCTATTCTATTGGATTTAAAGATGCTCATTGTAACCCCCTAAACTGATTTCATGCTTCACTAATGGTTTGTGATGCATTTTGAAAATCATTGGAGCTCTAGACCAAAAAGTTAAAATGATAAAAAAAAAAAAAAAAAAGAGAGAGAGAGAGAGAGAGAGAAAGAAAAATCCTGGACTAGTGAAAGCAGAAACCGTCTTTTGATAAGCACACTCCTTTGGGTCACACTTGTGACCACTAGGAAAAAGCAGAAGACAAAGTGAATAGAGCAAATTAATTATAAAAAATCAGGCCTGTGTGCAAAATCAAACCCGTGGTCACTTGGGAACTGTCAAAGTGCCCCTATCACCACTTTAAACACAATAGTGCAGCTTGGACTGGTTAATGGTTTACAGCCCCCAGACAGGGCGTGCTGGAAGGTCTGTGCAGTATCTGCAAAGCCATCATTGAGTGCCACGCTGTCCCTCTTGGCCAGGATTCTAAGGGTTTAAAAGGGATCATCTGAGCTGGTAGCTGAGGGGTTCCCCTACCCCTTTTCCCTTTTTGTACTTTATAACGTTGACATAAATTTACCAGGCAATCATTAGCCATACTAGAAAACAGAGTAAGTGTTCCATGAGTTTACTTCGAAAAGGCTCCAACATGAATAGATTGTCTTATATACTCTGCTCTGGGCTGACCTGCATAAAAATGGTTTGCTTCCAGAAGTAATTCTAGAGCCACATAGAGGTTGTTTAAGGGAAATCAACAAAGCACCATGATGCATACCGTTTTTAGGAAGGACATTCTTCTGATCGCCGTTTCCTATCTTTTTCTTTCTTTTTTCTTTTATAAAATACAGAGATTAAGACTAAGATTGGAAGAAAATTTCTGGACTCTTTAAAAAGAGTCAAGTAAATGACTTAGGCAATTTAGAGCACACTAGAATGAAATGTCAGAGACCTGTGTCCTGTTCCTCTTTGAGCCACTAAAATTAACTATGTAATAATAGACAAATAGATTAATCTGTTGACACATAAAAGATATTTGGTATCATGTCCCCTGTAATCAGCAGAGACTAAATAAATGGCCTTTGAAAATGTTGGGCTTCAAGCCCTTGAAATTCTTAAAGTGATATAATACATAATTATGTTTAACTGAACACCTCAACTGCTATTTTATTATGGTCCAATATTATATGCAGATAAAGAAAGTGTATGCTTACAGCTTTTCAAAAATGTGTAAGCCCCTAAACCGTGGTGAATGGAATGAAAAGAGTTTTACTTGTTTATAATGGTTCCTTTTGATGTATATTAAAGATCTTGTTTCACTGTATGAGCAAGTTTAGTTGAAAAAAAACTAAAACCTCTAATCTAAAGCAGTAGAAGATCAATTTTTTAATCAAAGGAATAAAACACAAAAACAGACACTTTTCCAAAAGCTCATAGCAATATAACAGCCATAAAACCAAACTGGGATAGCGAAGAACACATTAAATGTTCAACTATCTATGAATCTTGCACAATTTTTGAGGCTAAGGGGATGTGTGTATTCAAACTGTAATCAACTTTGGTAAATAGGCAAATGCAAGATCAAGGCAATTGCATTAAAAGTACACATTTCAACTCCTGGTGTCGAATCAGCTTCATCAAGGAGTTGAACAGATTTTTCTTTGTATGGCACTCTTAGAAATAAAAACTTACGGGAAAGTTGGGGTACAGTTCAGTTTTCTGAGAATAAAGTACCGCTTGCCACCAGAAAGCTTGTATAAAACGTAGCATCACAACTGTTAGAAACTCACATCTGATGCGAACTTAGGGACAAGTGGCCGGATCTGATTTTGTCAATCAGTGAGGGTACAATCTACTCAGGTAAAAATCAAATGTAATTAAGTTCGGGAAAATGGGGATCTCTTCTAGGAATCCCATAAACCTTACCACCATTCATTTAGGGAGCATCCAAGCTGATTACACCCAGTGACCTACACCTTAGATCTACTGTGTTTTCCATTTCGAATAAAAATGTTTGACGAGCCACCTGTGTTATAGTCACAGCTTCTTGAGTTTTTACTGAAGGTGACAGAGGAAATAAAATTATTTTCTATATGTAAACATTCTTGTTAATTATTTTTATTCCCTGACTTATATTTTCAGACATATACAAGGTATTTTCAGTTAACTTCTCATGGTACATGTAGCTTTGTGACCAGTTTTGAAAACCTGCACTACTCTTAGCAGCAGTTTCCTGGTAGTTATAATCTGCTATCAATAATCATTTTTTTTAAAGATTTTATTTCATTATTTCTAGAAAGAGGGGAAGGGAGAGAGGCAGAGAAGGAGAGAGACATCGATGTATGGTTGCCTTTCACCTGACTCCAGCCACAGATCTGACTGGAGACCTGGTTTGCAATCTTGTTATGTGCCCTGGCTGGGGAATCGAACCAATAATCTTTATCCTAATAAAATATGCTAAATAAACTACATGAGAAGAGATACAAAGGATTCCAACTTTCTACTTCAAGGAAGATCCTTTTGCCATTCTTTCTAGCACATAGGTGGCAGCCTTCCGTTGTTCCTGATTTAGGTAATGATCTGAAAGCTACAACAGCCCTTAAAATAGACAAATAGGCACAAGTCTTGGTTTGTGGCAATTTTCAAATTGTCACCCAATCACCAAAGGCTCTCTGTGCCACAGTCTTTCAGAAAGATTTGATCACCTTCAACAGATGACCCTAAGTGACAGGGAAGGGCCTGCCTGCCTTCACATCTCTGGGAACAATGGTCTTGCCCACACTGTGTATGGAAAAGGGACATTTCCTTGGCCAGGTGCCTTTACCACTCTGCCTCTCACATCCAGAGCCCACCAAGGCCAGTGTCTGGGGCTAGAACATGAAGTTCAAAGTTACAAAGACCCTGGTGTGAATTCTAGATCAGTCACAAAATCATGTTAGATTTTAATAACTTGGATAATCATCTTGATATAATAACTTTTCTTTTATCATTAAAACAGGGTAGCAATTTCTTTTCCAGGTAGAGTAAATAATATACAGGCATATCTCATTCATTGCGCTTCACTTTATTACGTTTGGTAGACACCATTTTGTTTTTTTTTGTTTTTTTTTGACAAATTGAAGGTTTATGGCAACCCTATAATGGAGCACATCTGTCACTGTCCTTTTTCCAATAGGCTCAGATGATAGTCAGCATTTTTTATTTATCAGTAAAGTATTTTTCATTAAGGCAGGAACATTGTTTTTTTAGATATAATGCTATTGCCCACAACCAACTATAGCATACATAGCACAATCATAACTTTTACCTGCACGGGGAAACCAAATGGATTATGATTAGCTTTATGGTGATGTTGACTTTATTGTGGTGGTCTGCAACCAAACCCACAGGGCCTCTGAGGAGTACGGTGTATAAACCAATTCATTCCTAGTGATAATTCCCGCCTTTCCTCTTCTCTTCATGTTACAATCACTCTAAGAAAGAGCTGGTATGTGTTGCTTTCAAATGCAAAATTGTTCTCATTGTAGGAGCAGCAAATATCTTAATTCCACTTTAAAACAGATACCAGATCCAGAATGGGATTTACACACTATTACAAGGCTGCCTCCTTGAAACAAAATAAAGGAATCAAAGGCCATGAAACACCATAGTAGACTCAAAGACCTTTACCAAATCAAGGAAAAAGACTAAATTATATTCAATACTTGTTTTCAATTTCTATTTAATTTGTGTGTGTGGCTTTCATAGGCCTACAATGAACTCCCAAAGATTACAGTACAAGCAGAGACTAATGGTTTCTAAGTTCCTAACTTTTTTTTTTTTTTTTTTTGAGAGAGAGAGAGAGAGAGAGAGAGAGAGAGAAACACAGTAGTAAATGGAATTGCAGGAAGGCTGACAACAGCGCCTTTCATAAATTTGGGAAGAAACTCTTGAAATCTCTAAGATAAAACAGTTTTTGAAAAGTCTGCAATGTTCTTCTAAAGCATTATCATTTTTATCCCAGACATATTATGGGTAACTATGCGTATCCTGATGTTTGAGAGTCAACATCAAGAAAATGTTCTGAGATTGGATATAAGGAGAACGGAGTTTGAGGTGGAAACAAGAAAACAAGATGGGGAAATAAAGCAAGTCTCTACCAATTCTGGAGGGGGAGGGAAAGAGTAACTAACAAAGCTTTCAGAAGTTACAGGGGCCCTGGCTGGTGTAGCTCAGTGGATTGAGCATTGGACTGCGAACCAAGGGGTGGACGTTCAATTCCTGGTCAAGGCACTTGCCTGGGTTGCAGAAGAGGCAACTACATACCAATGTTTCTCACCTTCTCTTTCTCCCTCCCTTCTCTTCTCTCTGAAAAATGAATAAATAAAATACTAAAAAAAAAAAAAAGAAGAAGAAGAAGAAGAAGTTACAGGGACACAGCATAGGAGATGAAGTCAACAATATTTTAATAACAATGCTTAGTGCCAGCTGGGCACTATAAATAATGGGGGTTGGGGGGGGGAACCACTTTGTAAAGTATATGATTGTCTAACAACTATGCTGTACACCTGGAACTAACACAAAACAGTACGGAATGTCAATGTAATTGGAAAATAACATTGAAGAAACCAAAAGGAGCTCAAGTAACAAAGTACTTTGCATTGACGATTTTACCAGGGAATATCAGTAACTCACTTGAAGAGAAATGAAATATCAAATTGAAGAAATACCGAAGCTTGGAGAAGCTACTCTATCCATTGCTGCACCCCAGAAGGAAACTGAGTCTTAGATATTAATCAGAATATTGCAACAGGCACTAGCGATCATCGGAAACTTGACTGCAGAGAAAGCCTGTGGTTGAAACCATATAATAAAAGAAACACTTGAACCTTTATGGAAGCAGCCTTTACTTAGTTGGTTAATTTTTGTTTTCATCTATTTCTTTATTTTCGGGTCAGGGCATGAGATCGCCTTCCAGTCCCAGCTCTACCAAAGACTGCTGATATGGACAGTCTCGGGCCCTTACATAAGCAACTGGTTAAAAATAGTGATTTTCTGATTTTGTTCCAGCGCTTTGGCACTCAGTTCGTCTTCTCTGACAGCATGAACGCTTCCTCCCCAAATCTCTGCCGCCACAAATATTTTCTGGCCGTTGCTGCCCTACTAAGTGACTATCCTGACCTGGTGATCAGTGTCTGCCATTGCTCGTCTGGCTCCGCACTCATCTGCAACATTAAATATTTCTGCTGAATTTGTTCCAAGCGACTGTGAGTAAGCGGAGGCACGGAAGGGACGCCCTGTCTGATCTCGGACTTTCACAGGGAACAGCACAGATTCCCAGGTAATTGGAGACAGAGCTGCATGTGAGTAATATCAGATGGAAGGCAGCTTCGAACCCTTTCATCTGCTTGTCTGGGCTCTAAATCTTGTTGCCATTTATCTTTTTTTTTAAATTTAAAGTGTTAACTAGTTTTTGTTTATAATTATCTATGAATGTGCATTTCAGTTGCTTTCAAGTGTGGCCAGTATGGGTTAGCTTTTAGACACAGGCAGTGCCTTTCTTCTGAGTCATTTGAAGTTGTCATTTCATTGCAGATATATTGCTTTGGTTTTGAGAGTTTTGACACACTGCTTCTTTGACAATGAACCTAAGAGTCAAGTAAATTTAATACTGTATATATGTCCAGATAGGGAATGCATATAAGAAGTTCTTTCTTTAGATAGTAATAATAATAATAATAATAATAAGTAGAACAGAACAAAACAAAAACAAACCCTAAGTCTCACTGCAGGCCTTCCCTATGCTGCAAAAATTCTCAGGACAATAAAATAAATGCTGTAGAGGAAGAAAGCCAATCTCTACAAGTATAAAATTACAACTTGATCTAGGCAATAATTCATAACCAAGGGCTAGTTACTTCAACCTGTGTATAAAGTTGTATACCAGTTATGTCCCTAGAAATATAGGTGTAAAATATGGGTGTATAGAAACATAATATTTAGGTGCTTGCTATAAAAAACTCAAGAAGTGCACACATAATAGTAAACCATGCTTCCCTCAAAAATTTGCTGTATGTGGCTTCTGGCCACACCTCAAATACAAGAAAGCCATGCATACATTATTATCACCTAGTCTGATCTACACACCGAAGTGGCCTACAATAAAATTCCCTCTTAAATCTTCACTTTAAACTCAAAGTGAAAAAGACATGGGAAAATATGATGTTTATGCATGAGTTTTATGGTCTGTAGACAGCACCATGTAAAAGAGCTGTTGATTTTCAGATGGGAAACTGTTGATTCCACCTAGTTTTTTATATTAATCATACCCCAAACCTATGTATTATGCCACCTATAGGTTAATCAAATCTTTCATGTTCCTTCACTAATGCTGCATAAAAATAAAGACATTCAGACCAATTGCTTTCTGTTTTCTTTACCAAGTAATGACTACCTTACTGAAGCAGATAAATCAAGCACACCTTCTTACTAATTCCAAGCTGAACTTGAATGAAGATAAAACACAAATCTCTATCTGCCTTTCACTAGAAATATATAAGGGCTTTTGATATTAAATGGGATGGATACCAATGAATTCTATGTTGTAGGTTCAAATTATCAAAACATAAAACGGCTTGAAATAAAAATCTGAAAACCACAAAATCTTTTCTGATGTGCTTTCTTTCCCGAACCTCACTTGCTAAAACAATGCTTGAATTATAGCAGGAATGCTAGAGCATTCCAATCCTAGAAACGAAAAACCCACATAATTTAATGTGACAATATTTCAACCAAACATTGAGTGTCCATATGTTTGGAACTTTGTAAGGGGATTACACATAGATAAATATTATATAGTCTTTCTCTTCAAGAAAATGTTAAGGCGAGAAAGGTGGGAATAACCATTAGAGAGATATAGTAAGTCCTCCCTCAAAGTCATTAACTTTAAGTAAACCAATGTATAATTAAAACAACTTTACCACTGGTTGATTGATATAAACAAGAGTTCAGCTCATAAGGTCTATCATCAACATTTTAATAAAATGATATTCAATGACCTGCTGTATTTTAATGGGAATGTTAATATATTTATATTGCTATTCTAATTATTCACATGTAATAGCCCACAATAATAGGACTCTACAAGAAAAACACTATAATTATTTTTATTTTATAAGAAGAAACTTAGCAGTAAGTAACTTGCCCAAGGTTCCAAAAATACTAAGAGACAGAGGGAGGATTCAATTCATATAGTCCAACTCCAAAGACATGCTATCAACTGTTATAAGTGCACATTAGTGAAACATTTACCTTTTGAGAGAAAAGTTCATATGAAAAAATACAAAGAAATATACTAAGCTGGGACTAAAATATGAACAAGTCCTAATCAAGTGAAGAAAGAACTAGGGACTTGAGAGGGCATTTAAATAACAAACACCCAGGAAAAATGGTGCAGAGGCGTAAGTACATCATAGCCCAGGGTATCAACAAGGGAGACCATAAAGAAGACCAGATGGGAACCCTAATGGGAAATAGTTGGCTGAAAAGCTGTGTACAGGGGCAGAGCCAGCCTCTTACAGGTGACTTTATAACCTTCTTTAAACCAATGGAAAGTGATTTCCACTTTAGGCTTTATTAACAAAAAACAAACTTATCTCCTGCTGTAATCAATCAAAAACTGGATAAAATAAATGAAAACAATAGTTTTCATGTACTGGACTCTGATCTCTGAAAGAAGGTAAACAAACTGGTTGAGTCCTACAAAACTCCTGAATCTGGGTCTACAGGCAATTTCCTGACCATATGCCCTCTAACTATGCCAACTAGTATTGCTGAGATGAAGAACTAAGGAGGAATTTGAGGACTTTGAAGTGCCCGAGTGTGAGAGGCAGAGTTTCGGAGAGAAAATAGCCTTTAGGGTCTCAGGCCTTCTGCTGAATATAGACAGCACATGTATACAATGAAACTCGGTAAGTCAAAGCAAAGAACAACCACGGAACTACAAATTGAACAATTCCCTGAGTTCATACAGAGCCAAGAGCAATTGGAAATCTGAAGGTCCAGCGTGGAGAGCAGCTATTAACCTCCTAGGAAAGGATAATTATTGGACACCCCGATGGAGGGAGGATAAGAGCTTTTATAGCAGGACCTGTGTTAGAACAAAGGGAACTCCAGACTAGTCCCAGAAATTCTTAAAAACACATCTTAAAGTATCATACTGAATTGCAAGCAATTTAAAGTGTCTGTTCAAATAAAGCCAAATATTCTTTATCAATATACATAAAATCCACAATTGAACAACATAACAATCAGAATGACTCACATTTAATAGAAAATAGACCAACCACACATCAGAAAAATGTACTCAATTACCAGAAGATGCATAAGTCAATAAGAACAGACCCAGGAATGACAAGAGATGAACTAGCAAACAGGAACATTAAAACTAAAGCAGTTATTATAACTGTACAAACATTTTTTTAATGAACATAATGAAGAGGAAAACATATGTCTTAGTCTGCTCAGGATGCTGTAACAAAATACCATAGATGGTTTGGCTTAAGTAACAGGGATTTATTTCTCATGGTCCTGGAGGCTAGAAGTATGAGATCAGGGTACCAACATGGTAGGAAACCTGGTGAGGGCCCTCTTCATTGTAGGTGGATGGTCAACTTCTCATTGTATTTTCACACAGTGTAGAAAAGAGGGAGAAGCATTATCTTCTGGGTATCTTTCTATAAGGACACTAATCCCATCATGAGGGATCCACCCAATGGTCTAACTACATCCCAAGGGCCATCACATTGAGGGTTATGGTTTCAACATAGAAATTTGAGGGGAACACAACCATGCAGTTTATGACAATGAAGATATAAAAACTAAGAACCAGATGGACTTGGTAGAGATGAAAAATATAGTATCTGACACAAAAATTCATTTGAATTGCAAATAAAATTGATATAATAAAGATCATGCAAGAAAAAATATTTCAGCAACTAGGGCCCATGAACAAACTTGAAGATAACAACAGGATCTATTCCAACAGAAGAACACAGAGGAAAAGCCTTAATTAATCAAGGCTCAATGACCTTGAACAATAGTAAATGGTCCAGCATATATGTAATTGGAGTATTAAAAAACATGAAGCCCTGGCTGGTGGCACAGTGGATAAGGCTCCGGCCTGCAAACCCAAAGGTTGCTGGTTCTATTCCCAGCCAGGACACATAACCAGGTTGCAAGCCAGGTCTCCAGCCAGGTCCCAAGCTGGAGGCAGGTGAAAGGCAACCATACATTGATGTTTCTCTTCCTCTCTGCTTCTCCCCCTTTCCCTCTTTATAAAAATAATAAATAAAAATTTTAATAATCATCATCATTAAATTTTTTTTTTAATGAAAGAGTCAAGGCAGAAAAATAAATGAAGAAATAATGCCCAAAGTTCTCCAAATCTGGTAAAAACTATAAACTCCCAGACCAAAGAGATTATGTAATTTAAAACAAGAGAAATACATATATACACACACATCAACGCATATTGTAATCAAAATATTAAAAACCAGCAATAAACAGTATAATTTTAAAACAGCCAAAAAGGTGTAAAGGGGACACATAAAAATGAACCAAGATTTTGTGTTAGGCAGAACAATGACCTTCCAAAGACATTCACGTCCTAATTCTCAGAATCTGTGAATATATTACATGGTCAAAAATTCAGGTCACATATAGAATTAATGTTCCTAATCAGCTGACCTTGAGATGAGCTCATTATATTATCTATATTGACTGTAAATAAGCACAGGGTTCTTGTGAGTGAAGGAAGGAGGCAAGGAGGTCAGGATCAAAATTACACAGTTATGAGGCTCTATCAGTCATTGCTGACTTTGAAGCTGCAAGGAGGCCCTGAGTCAAGGACTTTGAAAACCCTCTAGGATTTGAGAAAGGCAAGGAAATGGAATTGCCCAAGAGTCTCCAGAAAAGGTAGAACCTGCTGAAACCATGATTTTAGCCTATAGGGTCATTCTGGGTTCCTGACCTCCTAAAGTATAACATAAAAATATCTGTGTTGTTTCAAACCAACAAGGTTGCGATCATCTGTTGGAGGAATAGTAAATGAATAGGTATTTCTCATCAGAAACTGTACAAGCAGAAGATAAGAATACTTTAAAGTGTGGCAAGAAAAACATGTTAATTGTAAACTCCATGTCCAGTGAACAGATCTTTCAAAATTGGAGCTAAAATAAGAAATAAAAGAGTTCAAGCAATCAAAAAGATTTAACCCCTGCAGATCTAAATAATAAAAAAAATATTATAGAAAGTTATTCAGGCAGGAGGAAAATTATACCAGATAGAAACTTAGATCTATACAAATGAATGAAAAACACTAGAAATGCCAATACGTGGATACATAAATGTTTCCTTGTTTTTAAATTTCCTTTCATGATAAATGTTAAAACAAAAGCATGAATATACTGTTTTGATTATAATATATATAGAGAAGTAAATATGACAATAGTAGTACAAAACAGGAAGGAAAATGAAAATTTACTGCTCCAAAGTTTTGAAGTTGTAGACTTAGTTGAAGGTAAGAGGTCTATCCCGAAGTATGGGGCCAATGTCAATATAATTAAACCAGTTTGCGTGTCCAATACTTTTGGGACAGACCTCATAGAAATGGGTAGAAAGTGATAAATCAAAGGAAGTGAGTATTTGCTTGATGGTTGCAATAATAATAATAATTATTATTATAAGCCTAAATCCTTTAATTAAACAACAAGAACATGTAGATAAATTTGCTGAGAACTAGTCAGTATGTATTGTAATCCTCTTCGACCCAGCTGAAACATCTTATTACTAAAGCTTTTAAAACCACATCAAAAGCAGTGAAATGTTTTCCATAAAATTATTTTAAGTTGATTTTCCTTGAATAGATAATAAAAGTTTTCAAATTTTATACATATTTTGTACATATGTAATATTTCTTAATAAAACAAAAGAACTATTTCTCATGGAGGGAAAAAAAGAAATACTGGGGAACAATTCTTGCTACTCTTCAACCTTCCCGATCAATTATTTCCTATGGCAGACGTCAATAATTACTCTTTTAAAATTCAAGAATCCAATTAATTTCTAATAATTACCCTCCAAACAAGGCTCCAGGAAGCCACTCCCCACGTGTATCAGATTTGGCACAAGATGAGACCATTTGCCAATAGGCCAGGTGACCTTTCTCATAGGTCAAGGGGCTTGCTGAATATCTAAGACATTATTCGCTTACAATGGAAAAAGGAATAGGTATATCTACATACTCCTATATGCCATGGGTCTATGCCACAACAGTGTTGCTTATCTTCAGAAACAGGGGATCAAAAAAAAGAAAAGAAAAGAAAAGAAAAAGAAACAAGGGATCAGAGAAACCCTCATGGACATACTCCCTCAATTCTAATATTGTCCCCAATGATCCTAATGGCCAAGCAATATCCCATAAGAATCTCTTCCATACAGAACACTAGTATCATGACACATTTTAAGCATTAACCAGGAAACTCTGTAATTCTAAATGGTTAAATGTGTCAGGTTCTAAATATTTCCTTCTAAACTACAGAAGGAAACCTTCGGTTCTATTATACTGTAATTGCTTTCACAAAACAACAATAAAAAAAAAAAAGGCTCAAAAACTTTCCAGGGGCAGTCATTAATTCAGTTTCTGGGTGACTTTTCTTCAAGAAACCTAGAAAGGGTTGCATTGGCCATTCAGAAAAGTTCTTTGGTCAGGAATCATCTTCATGAGGGACACCATCCAAGAGACCAGGACCACAGGAAGGAAAGCACAGGCTCGGTCATAAAAAAAATATGCAGCTAATAGTTCGTTGTCCAACATGGAGGGCAAATACAAAGTACTTGAAAAATATAGTTCAGTGATTGGAAGTATTTTAAAATATATTAGATATAATTTAAATATATCTAAATTTGAATGAGCATCCATACACTTGAACAATCATGACACTGAACATAATACAATCTTTTCCAGAGGACGGCAGAGGTTCATTGGTGACTATACTACAACCGACTGACTGCAATAAGGAAAAATGAGACAATTTAAGGAAGGGATTAGTATGATAAAAGCAAGAGGCTATTTTGGGTTAGGAGAGGGTAAATGCAGTGAGGTGAGAAGGAGGAGCATATTTGAGGAAATCCCCAGTAGTGAGTAATTAGGCAGATGAGAGGCAAATTGGGAAGATTATACGTAATAAAGAGGCAGGAAAAATTAGGCCAATATTGGTTTTGCCCCTTGAAAGTCAACATTTAGGAATGCATGTATTATATAATATGCACTATGAGAAATGTACACATTTATTCTCTTAATTGCTTTCTTTTAAAAACAATGTTGTAGGGTAGAAGGTTTATAAGTAAATAAGCAAATAGGTTTTGGTGCCTTTTTCTAATGGAATACTATGAAGTCATTAACAAGAATGCACAGATACAAAACTGTCTTGAAGCTATTATAATTGAAAATAATCCAACAGAGTCCTCTCTTTTCAACTGTACTAAGAAGCAGACATCAAAAAGTTTCACCACAAAGTGCATAAAGGTACTGGATAAAACAAAATTTAATGCATGACTGAGTTGGCTAGAAAATAAAGGAAATTCCCTGAAGCAGTAAAAACAAACAGGAACAAGATTCCAAAAGGAGTTAGCAGACAGCCCTGCCTTGCGGGCACCCTAAAACTGGTCTTTGAAAAGCCATATAGGAAAATCTGAACAGAGAGACACCCTCTCCATGAAGAGAAGACTGGAAAGCACCACCCCCTAGAAGAGACACTGAGGACCTGTGTCCTTCTCATCTGTGGCCTGGGGTGAAAGGGGAAACCCTCTCACATAAGAACCGGTCACCCAAGGGTGGCCGATGGTACCGCATGGAGCCTCGATCCACAATGCGTGACCCTAAAACGCAAGGCAGGAATTAGTTTTAAACTAGTTTTTGGTTGGCAAGGCCCTCTGATGTGGAGCCAAAACAAACAACAGAAATAGAAATAGAAAAACATAAAACAGTCCGTGAGAAATTTAGTTTAGAAACAAAAAAACAAAAACAGGAGCAAAGTAGGGTTGCCAAGGTAGTGAAGGAAGACGAGAGATCAAGGAAGGCAGCTGAAAGGAACTGGTCTGCAACCCAGAATTTTATAATTAGCACACCTATCTCCCCAGAACAAGCCTGGTGTACATTTCCACACAGACAAAACAACGGGATTTCAATCCAGAGTTTCACACCCAGGAACCATTTTTTTATGAATTTATTGTTTTGTGTTGCATTCATCCCGTTTTCCCACATTGCTCCCCCCTGCCCCACACACTCCACCCCCTCACCCATAGTCAGTCCCCCATGTTGTCCATGCCCATGGGTCATTTATACTGGTTCCTTGACTAAACCATTCCCCTTCTTTGCCCCTTTCCACACTTCCTTCCTCCCCTCTGCACACTGTTAGTCTGTTTCTTATTTCCATGTCTCTGGTTCTGTTTTGCTTGTTTGTTTGTTTGTTGAGTCTCCTGTATTGGGTGAGGACATATGGTGTTTGCCTTTCACTGCCTGGCTTATTTCACTAAGCAAAATACTCTCCAGTTCCATCCATGCTGTCGCAAAAGGTAGGAGTTCCTTCTTTCTTTATGCTGCGTAGTATTCCATTGTCACACCCAGGAACTTTTAAGAAGTGTACTCCAGAAAGAAAAAGAAACCCGTTTCAGAAGGAAGGCATCGTAAGATAAAGGTGGGGTAAGCAAAGAAAATGGCATTGGTTATTAAAAAGTATGGCCATTTGAAAACACTGGAAAAGAAAGGCATATGGCATAAATAGGTAAGGTTAGAGTTAAAACCTGCTAAAGACTTCTAGTGTTTTAAACCTTAGATTGTTAAAGAATTGGGTTAAGATAGCAAAGGTATACTCATACATTAAGAGAATAAAGATACAGAACATAATTTTTAAACAGTAGAGGGGAAAATTGAATAAGAAAAAACCCTAAAAATCAATGTGTGGTAATTTGTTTACAAAGAGGGCTAAAATAATTCTTTCCACTCTTCCAATCATGCTCATTTGCAAGAAAACAATTCCATGCTTCCTGTCTATATTATACTAAAGGTACCAGTTCATACAATGCAGTAAAGAAATGGAAGACAAAAGAAAACAAAAAATAAAACTCTCATTATTCCAGTGATATCCAAAGAGAAAACACCTTAAAACCCCACCAATTACTACTATATTAATTAGAGAGTTCAGCAACTTCCTAGGATATAACACATTTATACAATGGTTTTTTGAATTTTCTACACCTTCAAAGAATAATAGTAAATGTAATTCACAAAATATATTAGAACAAGAAATAAGGTCTTTAGGAATAGAACTATAAAGCTTATCTGAAAACCTTAATAAAAAAATTGTAAGACTTTTTAGAACGACATTAAAGGAGCCATGAATAAATGTCAGGCTTTATTATGTTTATAGATAAAAAGCTTCAGTCTCATAAAACTGTCAGTTCTCCCCAAGTTGATCTACAAACCCTATGTAATAGTGTCTAAACTCTAGTAGATATTTTTTGTTATAACTTGATAACTTGATTCTAAAATGAGAATACAGAAGAATTAATCAGACAAAAATAAATAAATTACCAAGAAGAGGCATAATTCTACTAAAGGAGGTGAGAATTTAATCTTAGTGGATTTCAAAACTTATTAGGAGGCTACAATAAATAAGAAAGTGACAGATTTTGTTCTGAGGATAGCAGAAATAGGCCAAAGCAAAAGTAAAGAGAAAACCATATAAAAACCACATTTACATATATTAAAAATTATAAATGATAGAAATGGCACTGCATTTAAATAGGAAGGCTGGCATAGTCATTATATGGTACTAAAAAACTAAAACAACATTATCCAGGTAAAAAAATTTTTGTGGACGTATATAAAAATCAAATATTTACATACATAAAAATTAAATAGATTGAAGAATTAAATGTAAAAGCAAAATCAAGACATTTTTACAGGAAAATACAGGGCAGTCTTTATAAAATTATAGTAGAAAAATATTTCTTAAATAAGGCAAAAATTATTACCATCAAGAAAAAGGTTGATAAACTTTGCTACACAGAAATACATAACTTCTGTTTATCAATTGTCAATATAAGAAAAATGGAAGACAAGGCCCAAAGTAGGAGAATTGTTTATATAATATAACTATGTTTTAATATCTGAAATAAAATTCCTAATTATTTAGTAACTAAAAGACAAACCAATCAACAGAAAACAGTCAAAAGACTCAACAGGCAGTTAATAAAAAAAGACACAACTATAAACATATGAAACACACCAGTATCCATAAATAATCAGAAAAAATAGATATTAAAACTATAATGAAATACCATTCTATTTTTTCTTTATACTCACAGTTTATTGTTTTTTTTTTATACCATTTTAAACAATAGATATAAACAATCTAAGAACCAAGTGCTGTTAAGAATTTGACACACCAAAGTTCTGTCGGTATAAGTGCAGATTGGAACTAATCATTATTAAACAATTTGACTTTACCTCAAAGGCAAAAGATTCATAAACCCTATTACCCAGAGAATCTTTGGTTTGTACCATAAAAAGAGATTACATGTATATACTAGGAGTAAAGTATTTTTCCTTTTAGCTAAAAAAAGAGAAAATAGGAGAAATAAATTGTGGTGTGGTACATACCTACAATGAAGCAGATACTAACAAAATACAGGCATATGCATAAACATGAAAGAACTCAAGAACAATGTTCAGTGGAGATAAAAGCAGGTCACAGAAGAGTTTGGTTACAGTTCCACTTATACAAAGTTCATAAACTTGAAAAACTAATAAAATGTTTACAATTCATATTTTTGGCACAACTATAAAGAGAAAATATAAAGATCAGAGAGGAAATAGATAAAATAGAAATAGAAAAAAGATCAATCAATGAACCTAAGAGCTGATTTTTGAAAAGATAACAAAATTGACAAACCTTTAGACAAACTCATCAAGAGAGCCCAAATAAATGAAATCATAAATGAAAAAAGAGAGGTTACAACCAACACTATAGAAATACAAAGAATCATTAAAGAATACTATGAACAATTATATAACAACAAATTTGACAACCCAGAAGAAATGGATAAATTTCTAAAAGCATACAACCTTCCAAAACTGAACCAGGAAGAAATAGAAATTAGTAGCAAGGAAATTAAAACACTAATCAAAAAACTCCCAACAAATAAAACTCCAGGACCAGATAGCTTAACCAGTGAATTCTATCAAACATTTAAAGAATTAATACCTGTAGTTTTTAAACTATTTCAAAAAAATCAAAGAGAAAGAAAGGCTTCTGAACTGACTTTCTGAAGACAGTATGTATCCTGACACCAAAATCAGACAAAAGCAGTACAAGAAAATTAAAGGCTAATATTCTTCATGAACACCAATGTAAAATTTCTCAACAAAATATTAGCAAACCGGAACAATACATTAAATGATCAAACCATTGTTGGTTTAAAAGACAATTACATTTCTTTTTTAAATTTTAAATGGTCAATGAAAGATTACTTTGAAAAGTTCAATCTACTTTATCTTCTAGTATCACTGAAAGAAGTTCAGTGATATTTTCAGAAAAGAAAAAATAAAGGACCAAACCTGCTCCCTCTAAATTAGGACTGCAATGGACAGGGTGTCCTGGGTACCACTTCCGATAGGAGATATACCCTCAGCAAATCTTATCTGCCCAGGCTTTCCATGACTCTTTCTTGTCAAGCAGAGAATTACCTGTCCTAACGGTTGTATGTTTAAGAGTTGAGGTTTCAAACCCCTTTTAATTATATGCATGTGAATACATATATGCATTTCAACTTGGTTCTATTCCTTTAGTGCAGCTATAATTTACTACACGTTGTGTAAGGAAGAAATGTTTTAAAAAACAGAGATGGAAAAGGTATGAGGAGTGAGGCTAAGGAAAAATCTTACTAGCCATTTCTGATTTAGAAAATCCCAATAGGGACTTTACTTCATTCAATATGATGGAGAGAAACTACATTTACCTTTTTATTTTTTTTTAGTTTGCCATTCGACAACAACAACAAAGTTACCCTGAAGTTTTTAAATATGTACTTATCAAAATATGTCATATGACCTCCCTGACTGGTGTGGCTCGGTGGATTGAGCCCATGGGTCACCAGTTCAATCCCCAGTCAGGGCACATAACCAGGTTGCAAGCCAGGTCTCCAGCCAGGTCCGTAGCTGGAGGCAGGTAAAAGGCAACCAGACATTGATGTCTCACTCCCTTTCTTCCTCCCTCCCTTCCCCTCTCTCCAAAAATGATGAATAAAATCTTTCAAAAATATGTCTTATGAGTAAAAAGGCCATGAAGGCTAACAACAGAGAGCTGGGCTCCTCTTTCTTTCCCAGCAACCTCAACATGGGTAGGCACACACATAGGGTCATCCTGCTACATCTCGGGTCCTTCGCAGAGTAGCAATGTGATTTTCATATGCACCCCTTGTCCAAAGTGCAACTTGGATTCAAAGAGAAAGAAGAAAGGTAAGGAGTGCGTTGAGTTTTGAGAGAAACATTAGCAAAGCATGATGTTCCCTAGTCATTTCATTTTTGTCATCTTTCTTACCTCCTACATTCAGTAATTTTTAAAAAAAGAGGCATAAAAGAAAATTTAACGAAAACTACAAATAAATGCTCAATCACCATTAGAAATAACCAATTAGATTTTTTCACAACACATGCATAAAAATAAAATGATCATATAACATTGGCATGACTTAGAAATTGCTAAACTAGAGTGACTTTGAAGAAATAGTTGAACACTTATGCATCAGCTCTAGTTGTCCTTCCATAACTTCTAAAATTGCGGCAGAGTTGTACCCTTCCACTTCCTCACTTTCCTTAAATGTTAAAAGCTCCCAAAATTGATTTTTCCCCATGCCAACCTCCAAAAGTGTTCCATCCATAAAGAGGAACCACTATAATGATTCCCTTCTTACTGAAACCCTTCCTAGCTCTAGTTTCCATTACAACAGCCTCTCTTGGTTTTCTTCTGATTTGTCTAAACACTAAACACTGTGGGAGCTTCCCTGTCTTTACTGTAAATGCTCCTCTCCTCTGGAACTCCCCACCCTGGGTCTATTTTTCTTATCTTCCTAGGTGACTGCATCCACTCAATCATGTTTCTTTCCTTGTTTTTGTTTTAACAAGCTAATTTTTTAAAAGATTGTATTCATTATTTTTTAGAGAGTGGGAAGGGAGGCAGGGAGGAAGAAAGGGAGAGAAACATCAATGTATCATATAGTTGCCTTTCACCTGCCTCCAGCTGGGGACCTGGCTCGAGATCTGGCCTGTGACCCTGGTACGTGCCCTGACAGGGACTTGAACCTGTAACCCTTGGATTTGCAGGCTGGTACTCAATTCCACTGAGCCACACCAGCCAGGGCACCCATGTTTCTTATACGATGTCCTATCCCCCAATCTAGAAATTCCATCCAGGTTTCAAAATAGAACTTTGCTATTCATACAAAAAATGACTAAGATATAAAGAAAATACCAGTGCCTTGTCTCCAAAATACAGATGCAGAATATTATAACAGATCATATTTGATGTGAACAACTCTATAGGTGATATTCATCACCATTTCAGACATGAAATTTAACGGATTGTTTGACTTTTTTTTTTTGTTGTTAAGTGTCATTGAGTTAAGGGCTCCTTTCTTCCCACAAATAAAAAACAAATTTCATTTTTTTTAATCTACATAGTTTTCTAAAATTACACATTCTTGATCCTAAAACCACAGTGAATGGAAAAAGCAAGACTCATTTTATTCACCGTTAAGAGTGGAGTAAGCTTACAGTGTTTTCTAATACGTTACTACAGGAATGTGGGTTTAAAGGACTATCTAAGAAATCAGTGGGTAGATTTTCCACTCTAAGTCGTGAGGACCTGAAAATTTGGGAATGACAACCACTTTGATTTGTGAATCTATTTTATATTATGTTTCATGTTTATTTAAATTCCAGCATGTCTCATTCATTTAAAACACCATTAAGGACAACCTATAAAAGCCATAGCCTGCCTAACAGAGGATGGCGTGTTATCTGGCCTGTCTCATGCCATGTCAGACTCTACAGGAATTCCTGAACAGCAAGAACTGCCCCATTTTATTTACTCCAGAAATAAAATGTTCTGAATAGTGAATGCATGGAAATAATGATAGATTTCAATCATTTTAAATAGACCTCTAATAATTTTTTCTCTTTATACAAATTGTTTCTTTAATACCTTCTGAAATTTGTCACCCCTGTTTAACTCAAAGGACGACAGGAAAAACCAATGAGATAATAAATGGTAAATTGTTTTTTTTCATCACCATTTACTGCCCCTAGCCTCCTTGAAAAAACAAAATGGTGTTAAGCATCCAGAAGATTTTATACATCCTATTAAAAACAGCATATAATGTTTTGAGGATCTGAAAAAATGTTAATGTACATTGTTTTTGGATGCAATCTTTGACAAGCTGAATAAAATGCCAGGTTGAACTGAGGTCACAAGCAGACCTAGAACCTAAAAGAATCTCTAAGTATCTATCACAGAAAAGTGTCACAATTTTCAAATCTTTATAAATATGAACTATTTTAACCAGTATCTACAGTACTTACTGTCATTAAAGAAAGATGGTAATAACGAAATTGTTCACAAAATAGCATGTCTAGCAAATTGCTAGTCTCTCACAACTGCGTGGCTCATGATGAAACATCATTTGTTTTTCTATGTCAGTCCCTTTCAGACCAATGAGAATCTTTTTATACAAAAATGCGTTCTCCCCCTCCGAAAAGGGAAAGGTTAAAATATCTCTTCCGAATGTACCTTGCACAATAAATCGCTCCATGTTTTCCTTGAAGGGCTGCATGAGCTCCATGGAGGAGACCTGGTACACTTTTCCCGCTTCCACTTCGCAGGCTGAAAGTAGAGGGACATCGTTGAGAACACTGCTCATGGAGCATGAAAACAACCTTAACACCTCATTCGCTAATATCAGCATATCATGTGAATGACAGTAATTGACATATGAGTAATTGACAAAAGTATCGAGCCATACTTATGGGACAGACTTATGTTCTACATATATATTGGAAACATCCAAATACTGGAATGAGAGGCCTATAATGGAAGCTTCACTGAGGGGATTGTGAAAGGAAATTCTTAAGAATGTGTGACTCATTTCCATACCTTTGTTCATGTTGGATCCTCTACTTAGAAGCTTCTGTCCTAACTCCCACCCTTCAACTCACCAGTTCCCACTAGTACTTCATGACTCCGGTGTAAGTACCCCTAAAAAATATTGCTTCCTTTTTCTCTATTCCCTGCCACCTGTCTCCAGGAAGGACTGAGTATCCCTCCTTCATGACCCAACAGCATTAGGTGCATATATGTAGAATTGAAGATAGTATTTGCATGTGCCAAGGAGTCTACATGAACATTTTACATGTTTGCCCAGACCAAGCTCAAAAAACCCTTGAAAGGAAATAGGGTAGATTCATCAGCCCTTCTTATCATTTCATTGAGTTGTTTCAGGCAAAATCACATGAAGAAATATTTCCCCAAGGCCTTTGAGTAGTTTCTCATTGCTAACCAATCTATTTCTGTATGAAATAGATATTGGCAACCTACTGTATTCAAGGGACCATTCTAGGCACTGTGACTACTGCTGTGAATAGAACTGTTGTGAAAAAAAATCCTTGTCCTCAGGAAACTTGCCTTGTTCTATATGGTTTTTCATTATTTTTCAATCCTAATGAGAAGAGGGAAATATCAGTAGCCTAGTGTCTAGTATCTTAGATCAACATGGAGTGCAGGGGGACAGAGGTATGGCGGGGAGGATCCAATCTCTAACTAGATCTGATTTTCAAGCCTTAAAAACCTGAGACAAAGGGCCCAGAGGCATATGAAAGAATGTTTAACATCACTAGTCATCAGAGAGATGCAAATTAAAACCACAATAAGATACCACCTCACCCCTGTCAGAATGGCAATCATCAACAAGTCAACAAACAACAAGTGTTGGTGAGGATGCGGGGCAAAGGGAACCCTGGTGCACTGTTGGTGGGAATGCAGGCTGGTGCAGCCACTGTGGAAAACAGTATGGGGTTTCCTTAAAAAACTAAAAATGGAACTGCCTTTTGATCCAGCAATTCCACTACTTGGACTATACCCAAAGAATCCTGAAATACCAATTCATAAGAACCTATGTACACCTATGTTCATAGCAGCACTATTTACAATAGCCAAGTGCTGAAAACAGCCTAAGTGCCCATCAGTGGATAATTGGATCAAAAAACTTTGGTACATTTACACAATGGAATACTACACAGCAGAAAGAAAGAAGGAACTTGTACCCTTTGCAACAACATGGATGGAACTGGAGAGTATTATGCTTAGTGAAATAAGCCAGTCAGTGAAGGACAAATACCATATGATCTCACTCATTACAGAACAATAATGAATAAAACAAACAACAAGCAAAACAGAATCAAATATATGAATACAGTGAATAGGTCGTCAGTGGTCAGAGGGAAGGGGGTTGGGGGGAGGGGGGAGGAA